>NQII01001617.1:402014-469401 GCA_002778355.1 Clitarchus hookeri
GTTGTGGGACAGCATCGTTCTTATACGCCTAATGTAATGCGTCACACGTCATGATGAATCAGAAGAATACAAACAGTAAGATAGACGTAAATATGATGATTTTCAATTATTTTAATAAACTGAACTGTGGTGAAGATATGAAATGTAACTAGCAAGTAAAGAGTAAAGTAAATTAAATTCAATATATATTTTTTTAAATAAATTAAATAATTTTTAAAATGATGATATGGAAGATTACATAGAAACTATAGAAGAAGTAGATACTACATTGAATGTAAATACATTAAGTAGATTAAATAATTGTAGATTAAATAATTGTGAGATAAAAATTAAACTACTGTCACGATGCCCCAACAGTCAACAGGGTGACTGTATGAACACGTAAAACCAGTGGCGACATCCGAGATGAATTTTCGCAAAAAGATGGTAAAAGGGGAAAAAATAGCTGCCACCACAGTAGGTAATTATTTGATTGGGTGTTACCCAATCTGCAGAGATGAAGAGTGCAGATAATTTTTTGCTCTGCCAGAGCAAAGCCCTGCCATGCGTATCTTCGGAGAGGGTGAATTCGAGAGATTTCGCAGCCCGAGACATGTTCGCCGCGAGTGGCTAGGCTACAAGAGACATGTTTTACCTTCATACTTCCTCATATACGTAAAAAAATTTACTGAAACTTCTTATATTCATGGCTATGTGCGCCAGTTATGTAAATTATTGTTGCTATGAAATTCTCTCTTATATCACATTTCATAAACCCAACATAATGTCAAAATATTTATTTATCTCCTTCTGAATGACTTTGCCTATTAACCAATTCTCTTAAGTCATGTATTCTCAGTATCTGACTAACCACAGAATTGATAAATGATGGTAGTACATCTTAAAATAGTGAACCGATGAAACATGGTGAGCCTACAAATATAGCACCTGTACCACCTAAATGAGACATGGTGGGTCCTTACCACTTGTGATAAATGTGACAAGGATGTGCCACACCATGGACACCTTGCTATCGTATCTTGAGTAAAAGGGGAAAACCATATCACCATGGGACCAAAGTCACTTTCACCATACATATATCTCCAACACCTTCATACATAACTATACTAGGACCATGCAAAGTTCTACACTTTAGTACTTATTTATGAGTAAGAACTTCAAATTCAACTCATGAATTTCTTAAATACTTTTAAACATAGATTATACACACTCTTCCTTCTCATACACCATCAACTAGAAAACCATTATCATGCTATAAAATCTCTATCTCAATAATTCTCAAGGGAACCTGAACACTGACTTAAATTAAATGCAAATTATTTAATGACTTAATTCTTTAACTGCAACAACTGAATATCTCCTCTCTGATGAACCAATCTCCACTTATGCAAAATTACACATAAAACTTATTCCCAACTCAACTTCTGCAATAATAAATCAATTTTCATCAGAATGAAATTAATACCTCTTAAAATAGACACCACCACCCTATTTCCACATGACCTGGCCTCTACAGCAACTATAATATCACAATACCAACATTATTTACACTAATGTCCACACTCTTAAGCAAATAATACCTCAAATAATGTTTTTGGGTTATCTCTTACTCTCTTCCCTTTATGACAACATTGAATTAACTAACTCTATCCATCGTATCAAGTCTCTTCTTACATTCATTCACTTAGACTCTTGACTCGACACACATTGAACCATTATTAATTCCTTCCACAACTAACTCTAATACAGTTCATATACCATCCAAATTCCCTTACAATCTCGATACAAAACAATTACCTCTAAAATATTTTTCACCGTACTGACCATATTCCTATTATATCTAAATACAAACTACTAACTCCTACAAATATTTAAATTATATAATTACTTCCATTATTAATGGTATCTCAATATAATCATAGAGCCAAGACCTAACCACATGAAATCCAGTTAACCTATTAGCATTCCCAGAACATACTCGCAAATCTGAATCTTGATTCAAACTCATTAACCTCAAAAAAGTTAAAGTGAAACTTCCATGAAACACACTTGTGAACAGGTATCCTTACACTAAACCATTTCCTTGGCAGGATTCTAGAGCCCACTGCCAATCTACTCTTACTCCATGTTAAGTACTGATCATGCCATGCAAGCCTATCAAATAAGTACTTTTACTCACAATCCATCTTCATTACACTACGTAGTCTACATCAAAATCTCTTTTCTACTTTAAGCTATAGAGATTTCATCATGAGCTCGTCCTGAGCTGATGACCCTCGATGTCGTCTCGCAGACCCAGAACAGAATGACCAAGAGCATCCTGTCTCCATCACATATATAAATTCACCTCACCAGCTGCGTCACCCCCGGCAACGCCCAAGTGTTTGCATGTCACGAGGTGCTAATGCACATGGCAACCATACTTCCTCGTGCATTTATCACAAACACAGCTTCGTGTAAGAACTCTCATACTGGCTACAAAAACAAACTACGGAGATGTCTGTCAGTACAAATTGAAAAATATTATAAAATTACATTTAATTCACATATCTCACACTATTTTGTTTTTGTACCTTTCCTTACATTTATCCTTTCAGTCAAAGATAAATATATAATTTTAGGTGTTGCAATAAACAAACAGAAATCTATCTTTGCTTTATGCTACTAGCAGCAGTGGTTTATGAGACCACAGAACATAGCCTCAGCAGCGAATGAATTCTCTCAAACGTAGGGAAACTTTCTCATTGGACGATATGTTCTGCTGTGTTCAGTGCAGACCCCTCAAGCCACTTCATATGCAACATCCCAGATATAGGACACTGTGACCGAAAGGGTTAAAGTAACAGACAGCAATGCACTGAGTTAATATATTGCCAATGGATAGTGTTTAATTATTTATATTTATAAGTCAACAAAATAAATACCATTTTAATTAAATATATTTTCCAGCAAGTTACTTTAATTGACCTTAAAAAAGTATTACATTTGTTACTAAAAATATTAATGAAGAGATAATAAAATCATATAATGTCTTAGACGAGACAATTCTCAATAAAAATTAAGTGAGATCCGACAAGAAGAGCTAGAATTATACTTAAAAAAAAAGGGAGGGAAGCAATCTTCTTACACTACATAGATATAAAATACGATAATTTAGTGCAAGAAAGTATATTATGTAAATAATTAAAAAAAGTATACATTAAAACTTAAAAAAATTAAACAGCTTTTGATTATAGAGTTATTTCAATTTCAGCACTATCAAAATCAATTACATTTCAATCTTCATCTCTAATTTCTAAGACTATATGATTAAACATTTCATTATTATTTTATCAATTAAAGGATAAGCAGGTTCATAAACAATACAATCCCTAAAACCAAACGTTTTTGGTTCAAAACTAGCGATATTTGTTTCTAAGAGATCAAATTCATTAATGAATATACCAAGCTAAATTGCAATGTACATTAATGTCTTTGAAAGAGTTAAAATTAGATATCTTACTACCAGAAAGAACTTCAATCTCTTCAATGCTTAAATTGTTGTCACATTCTAGCATATATAATCATTAAATTTTTAATTGAATTTGCTTCCAATTTTTTAACTATTTTTTATACAATCAGTTTTTAGATAAAAGTTATCTGTACTGAAAGCAACACATTATTGATAGTTTCTTTTAATGAATCAAAATTATACTAACCCCTAGGAATGGAAATTTTTTTTTTACCCTGTTAGCGTTATTTTATTTGTATTATTATTATTATTTCTGTTTGGTGCCACATATTTTGTATGAAATCTAATCAGTGCAATAGAGTAATAATTATGGCAAGTACCATAATGAAATTTATTCTAAAAACAGAATTATTATTATTATTATTATTAGTTAACTTAATTACCTTAATATACATTTAATTAGAAAAATATTTAATATTAAATGAAGAAAGTTAATTGGGGTACTAGTGTTTATTTATGAAAAAATTAATAAATAAAAAATTAATTAATTAATTTTAAAAAAGAATAACACGTGATCAATAATAGTTGGCCCACCAAACTGCAGAAAAACTAATTTAATAAATAATTTTGTAAACAAATTTTTTTTTAATTTTAATAAATTATGTGTTTGCTCAAAAAATGTAAATCAACCAAAATATATTCTATTTCAAAGAAATGAAAATAATTTACTTGTTATTTTTGATGATTTAATTTTTAAGGATGGAAACTTACTGATAAGTTAAAATTACTGACCTAACTGACTTGAAGAAAAAAAGCTGACCAAATACAGACTTTCAGACTACACACCCAAATACTTTGTTGAAAAAACCAAAGCTTTCCAAGTCTGGCCGAAGAAGCAACGCCTGACTGGCAATGCATCTGTGTCGATTCGGCATCATGTATCTATTTATTGCTGCGGTTAACAGTGTGAAATATGAATCTTCTAAACAATAATGTGTGCAACATCAGAGACAAACTTTATAATTGGTGGAAAGATGATGATTAGAAAGACTTGCCAGTAGATGGGGAGAGAAAAATAACACAGACTGCAGAATATAAAATTTTAAAGCTTTCGTAAGGTTTAGACTTATAAAAGCTTGGTGCAAAGTAATTGTTTGTGGATATATTCAAAACAGTTTGACACACATAGAATTCTGTAAAGACCTTTATTTTCTACAATTTAGTTGCAGTTGCAGCCAATTTTCATCTCATACTTTTTTTTCCCTATGATGCACCATTTTTGAGATATTGTGCAAGAGATGGGAGTTTACCGCAATATCAATTAATATGACTTTGGTGCTGAAATTGTTCCTTATGTGGAAACCTGATTTAAGTAACAGATGTCTTGCATGACGGACACTTTCCAGGATGCTGTGGATGTTTTCACACAATGCTACAAAAGAAAAGCCTGCAGTAATAGTTTTTGTAACCCAAATTAAGTTCTGCTCTTGAGCCATTCGCTCTAATACTGTAAAACTGAATAGTTCCCTTTGTGCTTGCAATTTGCAGCACATTATTCAATGGCTTCAAATCTCCATATGGTTCTGAAAGACTTTGTACACATAAAAAAAAAATTTTCACTTGTCAGGCAGTCTGAAAAACTACACTTCCCCATTGTTCAAATATTTTCACTTACAAGTGAGTATCAGTTTCTAATTCAAGATGAATAGCACACATTAAGTTGACTGCATCTGCAACAAGAGAAACCATAATATTACCTTTAACTTAAATATTTTTTCTAAAGCTCTAACACAATGATCCAATGCGTGTCCTACCTTATTGTTCGCCATCCCATCCGTCCCCATGCAACGTGTACGCAAAAAAATTTTTAGGGCAAGGAGGGGAGTGTGTTCCATTGATAAAACAATGCCTATCAAAAAATTTTCTGCAGAACAATAGATTAGAAAAGTGTATTTTTTATTTTACTTATTTTCACTGTTTTATCAGCCTAATTTCTTATATTTTTACTGATAACTAACAAAATGTCTCCTTTTTTGAAGTGTGGGGGGGTGCATGTGTTTGAACTTGAATCCCCACCCCCTTGTCTTCGCCCCTGGTCTCATGGATTGGGCCATTGCATCTAAGCATTTAGTGTTACCAATATGCTGTAACAGCATAAAGCACAAACCAGATATGCTTGGCTGGGAACTGACTGATTTATAACTGTACTTACCATATTTGTCAGAAATTTCAACTTCTTAAATAAAAATGGACTTAAAAATACTTTTTCACAGAAAACTGACTTCGCTGACCATTTCTCCCCAATATTGACTAAATACTGGCTTGGCCAAAAAGCTAACTTTTACTGACTTCACTGACCAGTTTCCATCCTTGAATTTTAGATACTCGGATATCATAAGAGTGTATCTTAACTAAAGGCAGACACAAAAATATTGATTGGTTTTAATTACCTCAAACCTACACTGAAGTGCCAGAACAGTTAGTAAGATATAACACAAACTTATGTATTTTTTGAATGGATGATACTGATTCAACACACACATAAAATGATTTTGTTGATGGTGATATGTCTTACGAAAAATTCAAAGAGATGTGTTCAGGGTGTTGGAATAAAGAATTCGTTACAATCAATATAAATTGAAAAATTAACTGTGGTAAGTACAGAAATAACATTGAAGACTTCATAATGGTTTGAACAATCACCTTTCATTAAAATGATTTCTGTTTGAACCGTTCAATCATTTTCAGTAATAATTAAGGTAAGTAAAAGAACAAGATTAATTTCATAAATTAAAAATAGTAAAATCCCACCTTTATGTCTTGGGAACATTTTACCTTCAGAGCTCTCTCTAGCTCCTCACCTTATATCCATTCACATACACTACTGAATATGTAATAGAGGCTTACTTCCTCCTATTTGACCCTTAAGACTCACAGACCAGGTTTAAATCCAGTGGGTATATTAAGAAACCCAACTTAGGGTCAAATTGGTACACTCAACATATAGATTTTTTTATTTACATTAACCAACAAAGGTAATGCCTACTCTCCCAGAGTGGTGTATGAATCTAATTCACCATGTGTCAAATTGACAAATAATAACCGTTTATAAGTTGTATATATACTTCAAAATAAAGAAAGTGAATGTGGTTAAGCTTTGACATTTATATAATTTTAATTTAAAACCTTTGTTGTCAGCAATGTTTCTTAAAGGGTTCAAAATATTTTTTTTATTGATTTACATTATTTAAAACATTAAAAACTATCGTGATTTACTTTTAATTAGCAATTTTTGTCTATTTAAGTCATTATACTAATGTATAAAATGTAGTTCCAGAAGTCAATAACAGATAGCACTAATGTACAACGGGTTAATCAATTGCAGTAAAATAAATACCATCAAGTCTTTGACACTGGAAACTCTTATAATATACAGCAAATATTTTATTAATTTATAAAAAAACATAACTTCATTAAACTGTTTGAAGTAATCTATTTTTAACTGGATTTATGCAACCTGCACTACATCTGTGTATTTCAGGTTGCATAACCTCAACTTTGCAGGAGCAAAAGTTTTCCAAGTACAGTAGAATCACGTTAATCCAAATTAATTGAGACTGAGACCAGTTCAGATTACCAGATTTTCGGATTAACCGAAATACCTTCTTTAATGGAGTACCAAGCAATTAATTTAATAATACATATGTAATGAGTATAGACGCACGGGGCCGGAAGTATTAGTATGGTGGAGTGTGCGAAAGTGGTTCCGGTGTTTGGGATGGGGAGGGTGAGTGACCTTGAGGCATGTCACTGCACCTGCGCAACGCACACTGTCTTGCTTTTGTTAGTTGTTTACACATTTTTGTTGGGTTCACATCGCGTGTCGTGTTTGTTTCGTGTAAACATCTTTCTTGTTTGTGCCTGGCAGTAAATTGCTTTGTTAAAAATGGCTACTAAAAGAAAGCATACTGCGTGTACGCTTAAAGATAAATTAGAAGTTTTAAGACGTTTAGATGAAGGGGAGAGTGCAACAATATTATCAGTGGAATTTGGTGTAGGGAAAGCCACTATTACAGACTGGAAAAAGAACAGAGCCAAGCTTGAACAGTTTTGTGCATCGACTTCCGAAAGAACCCTTGAATCTCGACAAACATCGAAATCGTCACAGTTTGAAAAAGTTGACAAATCACTTTGTCTGTGGTTTACGCAAGAGAGACAAAGGGGCACACATATGAGCGGACCTCTAATTCAACAGAAGGCTATCCACCTTAATAAATTATAAATGGCAATAACATTCCATTCACGGCAAGCATTGGCTGGCTTGACAGGTGGAAAAAAGTCACGGGATTCGTGAACTAACAATAACGGGAGAGATATTATCAGCTGATTACGCTGTGGTCGAAGAATACATTACTGAGTTTTCCAATTTGATATCGGCAGGTAATTATTCTCCTCAGGAAATTTATAATGCTGACGAAACAGATCTAAACTTTAAGGCACTTCCAAATAAAAGTCTTGCATCAAGAGATGAGTCCCGGGCCCCAGGCTTTAAAATGAGTAAGGAAAGTGTCACATGAATGGCGTGCTGCAATGCAACAGGTAACCACAAGCTGCCATTAATAGTTATTAATTAATTTCAGAACTCTTTCTTATCTGCATATTTTCTGCTTGGTTTATGTGCACAGGCACTGGAGTCAGAATAGCCAAAATAATATTAATTTTCATTCGTTCAAGCATTAGCTGATACAGGATTTTGTATGGCACATGGTTTGTTTTGTATATTCAAGTTGCCACTCACTAACTGTCATTATCTTGCCACGTTATATGAGACAGAGAGTATAATAAATTATGAAATATACACAGATTACAATTAAAGTGGAGTGGAGAGATTTGGCCGGCTCTTAACAATGAGCTCTAGAGAGTCGAAATGAGGATGAAGCGAGCAAGTATGGAGCAACACCGGAATGCACGGACGGGGGGAAACGAGATGTCCCAGAGAAAACCCGCCGACCAGCTGCATCGTATGGTACGATTCCCATGTGTGAAAATCCGGGGAGCGTCCAGGCCAGGAATCAAACCCAGTTAATTTTGGTGGGATGCGAGCACTCTAGCCACTGTGTCATTATAGTCTGACTACAATCGGACACACAACATTGTTAGATAATTGAATAAAAAAACCTTTCTAGCCAACAGCAGAAGAGAAGCAGCTGAGTTGAAAAAGATTTTGAATCAAATTATGATTGAAACTAAACAAAAATCCCAATTTATAGCTAAGTTCTCCCTCAAACTCACCAGAATACAAAATGCTGGAAAAGTGGCAAGATAAGCAGTTTCAAACAACAATGCCAACAAGCCACATGACCAATGAAACCACCAATGGCTGCAAGTTAATGCAGTACAGGCAGTCCGCTACTTTAATACATTCGAGATTCGTACTACTTGCTCGTTCATACATGACATATTATCACCTATAAATCAACTTTCATACGACCAATTTGGTCTTTCATACATCTAGCAATCTACCAACATATTGATATAGCATTGTTAGTTGCCATACACAGAGGTGACAAAAGTCATGGGATAGCAATATGCAAATATACAGATGGCAGTAGTATCGCATACAAAATGTATAAATGGGCAGTGCATTGGTTGGGCTTTCATTTGTAGTCAAGTGATTCATGTGAAAAGGTTTCTGACGTGATTATGGCCGCACTACGGGAATTAACAGACTTTGAACGCGGAATGGCAGTTGGAGCTAGACGCATGGGACATTCCATTTCGAAAATGGTTAGGGAATTCAACATTCCGAGATCCACAGTGTCAAGAGTGTGCCGAGAATACCTAATTTCAGGCATAACCTCCCACCATGGACAACGCAGTGACTGACAGCCTGCACTTAATGACCGAGACCAACGACGTATGCGCAGAATGGTTCCCTGCCAGTTGTAACAATATGCCAGAAAGTAAGACAAAATATGACCATTCTATTACATTATTAGATAAATACTTTCTTCCTAAAAGTAACCCTTTGTTTAAACATCACATGAGATCATTATTTCAAGGGAAGAAGAATCATGCGAGGCATATTTGTCAAGATTATGACAACAAATAGCAAAATGTTTGTTAGAGGATATTAAACTGAACTAGAAAATATGTATATTTGTGACAAACTTGTTGAAAGGATGTAGAATTAAGGAAATAAGAAAGAAGGTATTAGAAAAACCATCAATTACTATTGAGGAATTATCAGACAGTAGAGCTCATGAAGTTCTACAAATATAAACATCTCACTTTAAGAAAATTGATGATAATCTCACCCATATACAGGTTTATAAAGTGAATTCAAACAGAAAAGGTAGAGTTAGTGATCCCTTGAAGAATTCTACAGATTCTTCAACAGTCTCTAACAATAATTCTCAGATGGGAAAGAATTGTTATTGCTGTGGGGGACAAAATCATTTCGCGTATGACCCTCAATAACCTGCTAGAAACAAAGTACAAGTATGCTCTAGCTGTAAGTTAAGCGATCATTTCAGCAGGGTATGTAAGACCAAAAAAACGTATGCCATTACATCTGAGAATACAAGAAATGAGAAAATATCACATCCAAAGGGAATAAAAACTGCTAAGTGACAACTACTATGATGAGATTGGAAATAATTATTTTTTTGGAAAAATACACCGCAAAGTCTAAGGGGTTCCCATGATTTTTCTGATTGATTCAGATTCTACTTGTAATATTATTGATTATGAAAAATGGAAACAATTCTAAAGCCAAATATAGCCATGCTCAAAAAACTCTATTCATATGGCAGTTCAGAACCATTAGATACATTAGGGAAGATTACAGTAAATATTTCTTATACTGGCAAAGAGGTTAAGTCACAAATGCTGGTTATCAATGAATGTGGGCATCCTATATTAAGAAAATTGTCTGCTGCAAAAATTGGAGTTTTGAAATTAGATTGACAGATTAATCACATTTCAGGCCAGGAAGACCAGACCTTAAGCTAGGAAAAATAAAACATTTTCAGCTTGAACTATAAACAGATCCATCAATTATCCCAGTTATTCAGCCATTACGAAGAATACCCTTGGCTCTGAAAAATGCTCAGCATCTTGATGAGCTAAAAAATAAATGATATAATTGAAAAGGTAGATGGACCATCCAAATGGGTTTCCCCAACTGTACCAATTCCAAAAGGAGATAGTATTAGATTGTGTGTGGATATGAGAACAGCCAACAAAACAGTCTTGAAGGCAAGTAATCCCTTACTAACTATGGAAGATTTACATCCTGGAATTGGAAAAAGTTAATATTTTATCAAAATTGGATATACGCAAGGCATTCCATTATGTCGAACCGCACCCAAATTCAAGGGAAATAACTACATTCAGCACTCATTTGAGTCTTTGGAGATTCAAACGTCTCATGTTTGGATTAAATTATGCAGCTCCAGAGTTCCATACATTAGGTTGAAAAAAGTTATTTCTGTTCTTAAAAAACATGACATTAAGTCAAATAAAGAAAAATGTAAATATGGCAAAACTTTAATTAAGTTTCTGGGCCACATCATATCAGACAAAGGAATAAAGCCTACAGAAGATAAAGTAGCAGCATTAAAGAACTGCAGGAGACAACAAAATGTTTCGGAATTAAGTTCTTGGGCTTGCTGAACTATGTTGTCCGATTCGTTCCTGAGATTTCATAGAAGACAGAACCTCTTTGACAGTTAACACACAAGTCGGTGCCTTTCAAATGGAACAAAATACACCAGGAGACTTTTGATAATATTAAAAATCTCCTTGTATCACACTATGTTCTAGGTTTCTTGACACGAAGGATGAAACAATTATAATGGCTGATGCCAGCCCAAATGGTTTGGGGGCAGTTCTTATACAAATCAACAAGGAGAAAACTCCCCGTATAATTTATGTAAGCCGCAGCTTAACAGATGTTGAAAAAAAGGTATTCACAAACTGAAAAAAGAGACTTTAGCAATTGTTTGGGTTTGTGAGCGTTTAAAATTGTATATGACTGGAAAGACGTTCAGCCTTTTTACTGATCACAAACCATTAGAAGTAATTTTTGGCTCAAAGTCAAAACCTTGTGCACGCACTGAGCATTGGCTGAGACTTCGGTCGTTTGATAATGAAGTAAGTATACGAAAGGAAGAAACAATATTGCAGACCCGTTGTCTCAGTTGAGTGAAAATGGAAAAGCGGAGATTAAACAGGATAATTACCTTATGCACTTAGCTACATGCCTTACACCTGTAGCCATATCTTTGGAGGAGATTGCTGATGCATCAAATAAGGATCCAGTATTACAAAAAGTAAAATTATTTTTGAAGATAGACAAATGAGACTATGCAGATTCTGAAATTTTACTATTCCGGGCTATGAAAATGCAACTAAATTAAGTGAATGACATCTTGTTGAAAGACAGNCAGATTCTGAAATTTTACTATTCCGGGCTATGAAAATGCAACTAAATTAAGTGAATGACATCTTGTTGAAAGACACAAAGTTGATTACACCTAAAATATTACAGAACAGGGCCCTAAAAATAACACATGACGGTCATCCAAGAATTGCAGAAATGAAAAGCTGTATACTGTCTAAAGTTTGGTGGCCAGGGATGGACAGAGCGACTGAAATGAAAGTGAGGCAATGTCTAAAGGTGCCAAACCATAGGAAACCAAAAAAACCTGAAAAACATTCACTTACCAAGATTCCACAAAGACCTTGGGAAAAATAGCAGCAGACGTTTTAGGCCCTTTTCCAAATGGATTATTATTCTTCGTGATAGATCATTTTAGTTGATTCATGGAAGAATCTAAATTAAGTAACACAAATTCAAAGAAAATAATAAAGGCCTTGGATTGCAATTTTGCCCGATATAGATATCCTGAATGCCTAACAACAGACAATGGTTCAAATTTTGACAGTACACAACAAGAAATTTATCTGAAGGAATGTGGCATATTACATCACTAAGTTACTCCGCTACACCCACAAGCTAATGGAATAGTAGGAAGATTAAATCCAGGAATTATTCATTCAAAGACTTCAAATTGCAAACGCACTCAATTTAGACTGGGAATTTAAATAGAATCACATCCATCAAACAACAGGAGCTAGTTCAGCCGAATTGTTTTTTTCATGAAAGTTTCAGAGACAAGATTCCTAGCATGATGATGTAAACATCTAATAAAATTCCATAAGAAGTTAAAGAAAGAGATCAGAAAAATTAACATGCAGATATACAAAGAGTAGCTGAGGATAGACGCAGTTCAAGATATGGTTTTCATAAAAAAAAACCTAAAATCAATAAATTATCAACAACATTTGAGCCCAAACCGCTAAGAATTCTAAGGATGAATGGGAATGCAAACAGTAGAAACACCAGAAGGTAGACATATTACAAGAAATTCTACTTTCTTTCGTCCATTTATAAAAGAGCATGAAGATAAGGAAAACTGAGTCCCTGCAGCCCAATGTGGAGCTGAAACAGAAGGAGGAGACGAAAATGAAGAGGAAAAAAATTAAGTTCCTACAGCGCAAGTAAAGCTGAGATGGGAGAAGAAGGTGAACCAACAGAAGGAAGATGGAAGTAATGGAAGAAGGAAGCAAGGAAAAGTCAACCACTTAAGAAGACCCCCAGTGATAATGAGTTGAACAATTTGGGGATAACTTATTAAATTATTTTTTATTTTTTGTTTCAAAAAAAAAATTGTGTACTATTTATGGTTGTTGTTTAAAGAAGTGAGCATCAAGATATGAGAGCCTGAAGAATGAAAACTATGTGTATCAGTTAAAATGAGGAATAATATTAATAAAGTATATAATTCAAAGTAAGTATGTTATCCTTCTGACTCGCGCTGCAGACGCACATCAGACAAGCAGGTAATACGCGGATAAGAAAGAGTTCCTAGATTAAATAATACATTTTATTTTACATGGTCACAAAACTGCTGTTGTTAGAGTTACAAACTAAATTTTGTGCTAAAGTTAGAAGTGTTAAAAATGAAATGCAAATTAAAACTGTTTGTATTCAAACGAAAGGCAACTTCAAACATTGGGAGTATCCCCACTCTCCATTCATGCCTTCCAAACATGCTTGATAATTCTAAAAGCCTACAGAAACATAGCAGGATATTGTTGAATTATTTCTCAAAGAAACTCGTAATTTCGGGCCAGTAATAGGAGAAAAGTGATCTTTTAAACAGACGGGATCAAGAGGCACGTCAACTTGCTGCTACCTGTTGAGGAACACACTCGGCTCACAACACGCCCTGCCACACCATCTGTCAGCGAGCTCCTGAACACTACTAGCCAGAAAAAATAGCTTTCTTGTGTAAAATAACAAATTCCTTTTCTTCTTTTCATGTTTTGTTATACTGTATTAATAAAAAGAAGAAAGTGGGATGTGCATGAGTAGTTTTTTAAGCAATTCTTATGTTTTTCCACACCACATATTTCCAACTCAAGCTGTTTAGTATCAGTATTAGCATAATANTTTTTAAGCAATTCTTATGTTTTTCCACACCACATATTTCCAACTCAAGCTGTTTAGTATCAGTATTAGCATAATAACTGCTTTGCAAAAATCGTTGGTGAGTTGCTTGTTGGCAAATTAAACAGAAAGTGCATTGTTAAGCAAGTTCCCCAAATAACTTTTATTTCCAGTCTTAACATATTAGCTGTAGCGTCCTCCAAAGTGTGATAACAACTACAATTACCGTCTCATAAATGTTAAATTCGCTGTCTCTAATAAATTAAAAAAGAGTTACATATTAAATTTTTTGCAAGTTTTTTTTTTTTTTTACTTTTATAATAACCTATGAATTTTTTTGACAGATGTCAAGCTATAAATACCTTACAATTTGTTTAGCATTACAATGACAAGTGGATAAGCTGATGAGAGCATGTTAGTAAAATATACAGCTGCCATTTGACGTGCCAGCTGATGGCAAAAGGATACATAAACAAAAAGTAAACATTGGAACCACTTTCGTCGAACTGTCAAAATCTTGCCAAGTTACACGAGACAGAGTACCGGGATCTATTCTTTATGAGATTTGGCTACCCATTTATGCATTCACGTTTTGATGTACGAAAGAATTCAACATGGTGCTGCGTGTCAACGCCATTACCTAGGTAAACACAGTGGATAGATGGCTCTGCATTGTGAGCTGACAACAAGAATCAATTCTTTGCAGCGCATATGTAAATGATATACTGAACATGACTAGGCATGTTTTTTATAATTATGGTAAACAAATCTCCATTTAGGTTGTAAATGGTTAAAAAAATCAATTCCTTTCTGTAAAAATTACATATGATCACTTACTTAATCCCATTTTAAAACACACCAGGTAAAATAATAATCATTGTAATGAAGGTTAACATAAATTTTGAATTTTAAAGTAAAATATTTTTACATAGTGTCTTTGGGTGGGAATTAAAAAAAGTACGTTACTGTGAAGTACGCTGTATCGGAATTTAATTGTAGTGCACTACTCCCAAACTAGGAATAAAAATNGTATGATCACTTACTTAATCCCATTTTAAAACACACCAGGTAAAATAATAATCATTGTAATGAAGGTTAACATAAATTTTGAATTTTAAAGTAAAATATTTTTACATAGTGTCTTTGGGTGGGAATTTAAAAAAGTACGTTACTGTGAAGTACGCTGTATCGGAATTTAATTGTAGTGCACTACTCCCAAACTAGGAATAAAAATAAAATTTAATATTTGTTAAGTGTTTGTGACAAACCAATAAAATGTCCTTCATGAACACCAGTGAACTAAGGATGTAAACTGCCTAGGAGATGCTTGCTGATGAGTCCCACATCAATGTTGGGTTATCTAAAAATTAAAACAGATGAAAATTATATGTAAAACATATTATTTAAATTATGTATTTGTTGTGCAGAATAGTTTACCACACACTTGTAGTGGATATAAGTACTATTGGCTAAAATCCACCAAAGCCATTTTCCTTGCAAAGTGATAAACTCTCCATCTACAACAGACAACGTCTGCACAAGCACTGCATTCAACATTTCGCACACCCTCAGTATTATACTTCCCATAGCATCTAACTTCCCATGACACACTTCAGTCTTTCACAAAAACCGACATTCAATTACAATTTTCACTTAAATTTTGGCATGAAAATTATGATGTTTCTTATCTTAAATATTTGTATTACAATTATACTAAAAGACTGTAGTGTTTTGCATGTTCTTTCCTATATTCATTTAAGTCCCCAAAGGCACATTTTTTCCTGAAAGTTCATTGTTGAAAGTATAACATAGTCTAGACCACGGTTTCCCAACGTTTTTTGCGTCGCACCTTCCCTATTTATAAATTAAACTTACAACCCTCCCCCCCCCCATGAAAAATTAAAACAATACACATCATTTTAATGCCATTTATTTATCAATCGTAATTATAAAATAAAACTTTGGTGTCCGACCCTAAAAATAATATAACTTAGTATAATTCTTGTTCTTAAGTTCTTGCATCTCACGTGGGCCTTGCATGTGGTGATTCGTGTACAAAGTACATGCACGTTACTGTAGTATGCACTGTGTGTGTGTCTACCGGAAAGAGGCCAGAATCTCGCACACTATTGTAGAAACTTTACTCACACAAGCAAGGGCCACCACACACTCGAGACTTGCAAGAACTATATTAAAATTGCTAGTGAGATACTTGAACTTGCATATTCTGAACCAGCTGGTCGATTCCAAGTTCAGTTTACCTGCTGTTCCAAGTTTAAATTTGCGTTGCGATACGCTGCATAGTGTGTCGTGATGCAATCTTGAAATTCTATCCAAGGCGCGGCGCCCAAAGACGTTTCACTTCAAAAATTTTTGTGTAGGTATAATACAACTCACCTTCAACGACAAATCTTCGGGTTAAAATGATTAATTTCATGACACTCCCTTGCTTATCTACTGTAATTGTTATAAATTATGTGTGTGCAATGGCATTCCATACCAGACTGATCGGGGGCAGGGCAGGGAAAGTTGGACCATAGGACATAGGGGGTGCGGGCGACGGCGGGCGGTGCGATGGCAAGTTAAGACATGAATGGACTTGACTATCTCACTACCCCCNACTAATACAAAACATGATAAACTGATGTTTAAACCATGGTGTGGCAGCTAACAATTAGCCCAAACATCTTTGCACATAATAAATTTAAAAAATATATAAACTCAGGACATTAAAACTTGCAGATTAAACTAACAATTGCTAGGTAGGGCATGTTGCAACTAGGGTTGCCACCTTTTTTTCAAGCAAATAGAGTACATTTCCTTTCTAAGGTAAAAAAAAAAAAGTACATCATCTTAAAAAAGAGTATTATTTATTTAATTTACTATTTTTTTCCCATATATATTTTTTGTTGCTTCTGGCAACATCTAACAAATATTTATTTTCAAAGAACGTTTTCACGGCGTCTTTACAATCTATGATCATATTTAAATATATAAATAATTCATTTTTCCCACAGGCTTTTGTACTTTTGCCTTCGTTTTGTTTGCTTTGTATGATCCGATTCCAGTAATCGTTTTTTAGGTGTACTTAGAGATATACAGTTATCTGCATCCATAACTGAAGAATTATCACACACAATTTATACGTACAACACTACACACCAAGCAAAAACGGAAAACAATAATTTGAACTTCGAAATTTTCCAAAACCAACAGCAACACAAGTTACACACACAAGTGGACAAGTTGACATGATAATGTTATTTGACATTGACATTTTAGGTTACGTTCAAAAGCGACAGTGCTGCTTTGCATTTAATTTTATCGACGCGATGCGTTCTGTTCCACACAATATTCGCTTTACCTTTTTATTTTTTTTCGTAAACAATTAAATAAAACCTTCAAACGTCGAAATAGGTAAAATAAAGTATTTTCACGTACTTTATTGTCCTCATAAAGTATAAAGTACGTTTAACCGAAATAGAGTACAATACTTTATTATAAAGTACGGGTGGCAACCCTAGTTGCAACACCGCAGCAAAACTGGACTGGTGGATACCAGTCAAGCCCTTGTTTTTTCTGCTAATCTGGATAGCAGGCAGTTCAAGGTAAGTTACATTGGTTGCATAAATTTACACCATCAGGACTTGCAATTATGTTTTGCTGTTTTTATATTAACAATACCGCTGCTGACGAAATACACTGGAAAATCTCTTACGAAGGTGAATTACCCACTAGTTTACATAAATACAATAAAACACACTCAAGATGCAAATGTGTTAACACATTTTCCCAGACAAAATGTACAAGTGTTCTGGTCCCGCTATTTCCTCCACAAGATATATATTAATCAGGATTGCCAGATAATTCTAATATTAAANCCACTCAAGATGCAAATGTGTTAACACATTTTCCCAGATAAAACGTACAAGTGTTCTGGTCCCGCTATTTCCTCCACAAGATATATATTAATCAGGATTGCCAGATAATTCTAATATTAAATACAGTGAGTAGACTCTTAGATGTACCGAAAACATATGTACCAAAAAGTCCCAGCAAAATTCCAATATAAATAATAATAAAATTATCCATTTTTTTTCACTTATCAGATACTGCATCATCAAAAAATAATTTGGTCCAGTCACTTAAATTTCACGAAATAATAATTTCTAAGATGGTTGTTTGTGCAGAGGTCTAATAACTGGGTGTGAAATATGTTAAGCAAGCTGCCGTTTATCATCACTAGAGCGTACTGCTCTCCAGTTCAGCCGATGGTTGTCGGAAAGTCAGGCATTCAAGCATGACCTTCCCCCTCCTCTTACACACCAGACAAGAGTGGAAATGGTATTCTCTCTCTATCTCTCTCTCAACAATGCACCTTTCTTCCCTCCCTTACATGCCGGCAAGAGGGGAAGCTGTTATCTAGCAAAATAGCTGTGTCCTAACTCTCAGTTGCGTGCATTTACTTCCTCCACTTACACGCCTGACGAGAGAAGAATCAGAGGAGTATAAAATGAAGCATTAAATAAAACTAAACTAAGTTTAATGATACACAATTATCTTATCAAACGCACCGCACCTCAGAGCAACCCTCTGAAAAGTCTGACCTCTAGAAAGATCAATGTAGTCAGCATGCGACTGTAATCCTCTACTTCACTGCTGTTCATACATGTTTCTTACTATCCACAATTGCAGAAATGTTATCAAGATTATTTGTAGCTGACGTTTTCTTTTGCAAATAAACGTTGTTTTTATCCATAAAGTTAGTGTTTGATCTTATCTGGCAGAAAATCAACATGATTTTTAACTGAAATGTTGATTTAATTCAATAGGCAGCATCTTCAGAATAAAGTGATACCCCAGAGAAGTGCAGACTGGATCTCAATTTTGCGTTGTACAGTGTTTCAGACTGAGTTTTAGGGATTATAAAACCTGTCCCTTGAAATAATCGCTATCTTTTGCTTCAACGCAAAAACTTTGCATCAACTTGCACTTTGCGATGACAGTTGGCAATACTTCAATGGTAAAATAACACTCTTTTGAATAAAATCGAGCCAAATTTCTGTCTTCAAAGTTTCCCAAAAACCATTTCTGATGTCACTGAAATCAACACACATGCTAAGAAGAAAATAGGTATAAAAATTAAAACATTACAAACATCTAGCAAAATTTTTAAATGTGGTCGCCTAGAATGAAGTTGTGAACTGTGATATTTCATATTTTGCATATACTCTTACATGCATTGTTCTTGTGTACAGAGCTTACAAACAATAACATGCATAGTCTAGTCATAAGATTTCAGGCACACATAGGATGATTGTAGAATAGATGTAGTGTTTTGAGGCAATAAAACTTTTTGAAATGCGAATTTTACTCAAATAATACAATCTAACAGAATATTCTCTCTTAGACAATGAGGCTAACCACTATGCTACAGCGCACATGAAATCCAAATGATTTACTACAGTTAAAGGAACACACGANTAGACAATGAGGCTAACCACTATGCTACAGCGCACATGAAATCCAAATGATTTACTACAGTTAAAGGAACACACGACAGCTGTTAACACAAATTATCTTACACCTTGTACAAATACGTAACAACAATTTTCCTTAATGTTTATTCCTTTTTAGAAAAATATTTGAGTGGAATGAGACAGATATGTACGGGCAACACAGCAGTTTGAAAATATACATACTCATTTTGAAAACAGATATCAATTATTTTTGTGACAAACAAATTTGGAAAGCTTGAATACTTTTTTTTCACATACAGAAAAAACTGTTTCTAAGTTCCATTATTTAATTACAACAGTTTTAGTTCACAAGGTTATGGCAACTCATAAAAAATATCAACAGTTTTCTCTTACTGCACGAGATGCAAAAACGTTTGCACTGTATCTGTCTCCCATCTTAAGTTTGCAATAGTTTTATCGTTGACACAAACTTTGCATTCACAAACAGAATCGTTGTAATCAAAACTCGAGTACAGTACGGTTTTGCATCGTGGACAAACTCAAAACTGCTTTGTGTTGAGGTCATAATACATCCGCTGATTTTGCAGAAACATCTAGTCCATCATTCACACAATTCTCCTGAGCCGTCTTCAAATATAATACAGTTTCCCAGTAATAAACTACACTGTCAGAGAACTACTTTGCTCTGTGGACAGTGGACATCAACACAGACATGACCCAACGGATGGTTCAGGTATGTAAAGGATCACACATTTGGAAAATGTTAAAACACACTAATGTTCTTCTCTTTGCCTTACAATCGCAAAATACATGATTAAAAAAATTATGCTAACAAATGTTTTCATCAAAATTGTTGGTTTTGTTGTACGACAGGTACCTATTCTAGCCTTGGCCACACTGCATGTTAAATTAAGAAGCTGGCTCCTGGGTTCTTGGAATGTGACCACCCATTACCAGAATACTGGCCAACTCTGGCCACTCCTCTGGACATCACATTCATGTAAGTAAGCGTTTATACACTGATAGATGCTGGTTACAGCAGAGAGGTAACGTACGAAGTACATGTGATCTATGATCACCTCAGATGTGTGATTTCAAAGCTCCCAAAAATTTGTTGTGAGGAACATTGCCAGAAAATAAGCTTAAATTTTATAAAAGTTGCAAGAAGCCACGTTACCAAGTAATTATTTTGGTTTAGTGGCCCAAGTCAAGAAATGGCACCAGTTTGGTGACAAATAGAAAAGTCTGGCACCCCTGGTGTTAATATTTCTGGTGCAAACAGATACTACAGCAATATCCTTTCCCATAAATAACGTCTTCATGCATAATGTTTTCATTTTCTGTGAACACGTTGTAATGACGCAATATACTTAATTTTTTGGGACTCAAGTGTAAAATTCTTTCGTGTTTGTGAAGCGTTGGGAAANACTGCTCTCCAGTTCAGCCGATGGTTGTCGGAAAGTCAGGCATTCAAGCATGACCTTCCCCCTCCTCTTACACACAAGACAAGAGTGGAAGTGGTATTCTCTCTCTATCTCTCTCTCAACAATGCACCTTTCTTCCCTCCCTTACATGCCGGCGAGAGGGGAAGCTGTTATCTAGCAAAATAGCTGTCTCCTAACTCTCAACTGCGTGCATTTGCTTCCTCCACTTACACGCCTGGCGAGAGAAGAATCACAGGAGTATAAAATTAAGCATTAAATAAAACTAAACTAAGTTTAATGATACACAATTATCTTATCAAACGCACCGCACCTCAGAGCAACCCTCTGCAAAGTCTGACCTCTAAGAAGATCAATGTAGTCAGCATGCGACTTTAAACCTCTACTTCACTGCTGTTCATACTTTTTTCTTACTATCCACGATTGCAGAAATGTTATCAAGATTATTTGTCGCTGACGTTTTCTTTTGCAAATAAAGGTTGTTTTTATCCATAAAGTTAGTGTTTAATCTTATCTGGCAGAAAATCAACATGATTTTTAACTGAAATGTTGATTTAATTCAATAGGCAGCATCTTCAGAATANATCTTATCTGGCAGAAAATCAACATGATTTTTAACTGAAATGTTGATTTAATTCAATAGGCAGCATCTTCAGAATAAAGTGATACCCCAGAGAAGTGCAGACTGGATCTCAATTTTGCGTTGTACAGTGTTTCAGACTGAGTTTTAGGGATTATAAANATACCCCAGAGAAGTGCAGACTGGATCTCAATTTTGCGTTGTACAGTGTTTCAGACTGAGTTTTAGGGATTATAACACCTGTCCCTTGAAATAATCGCTATCTTTTGCTTCAACGCAAAAACTTTGCAACAACTCGCACTTTGCGATGACAGTTGGCAATACTGCAATGGTAAAATAACTCTCTTTTAAATAAAATCGAGCCAAATTTCTGTTTTGAAAGTTTCCCAAAAACCATTTCTGATGTCACTGAAATCAACACACACGNTTCTGTTTTGAAAGTTTCCCAAAAACCATTTCTGATGTCACTGAAATCAACACACACGCTAAGAAGAAAATAGGTATAAAAATTAAAACATTACAAACATCTAGCAAAATTTTTAAATGTGGTCGTCTAGAATGAAGTTGTGAACTGTGATATTTCATATTTTGCATATACTCTTACATGCATTGTTCTTGTGTACAGAGCTTACAAACAATAACATGCATAGTCTAGTCATAAGATTTCAGGTACACACAGGATGATTGTAGAATAGATGTAGTGTTTTGAGGCAATAAAACTTTTTGAAATGCGAATTTTACTCAAATAATACAATCTAACAGAATATTCTCTCCTAGACAATGAGGCTAACCACTATGCTACAGCGCACATGAAATCCAAATGATTTACTACAGTTAAAGGAACACACGACAGCTGTTAACACAAATTATCTTACACCTTGTACAAATACGTAACAACAATTTTCCTTAATGTTTATTCCTTTTTAGAAAAATATTTGAGTGGAATGAGACAGATATGTACGGGCAACACAGCAGTTTGAAAATATACATACTCATTTTGAAAACAGATATCAATTATTTTTGTGACAAACAAATTTGGAAAGCTTGAATACTTTTTTTTCACATACAGAAAAAACTGTTTCTAAGTTCCATTATTTAATTACAACAGTTTTAGTTCACAAGGTTATGGCAACTCATAAAAAATATCAACAGTTTTCTCTTACTGCACGAGATGCAAAAACGTTTGCACTGTATCTGTCTCCCATCTTAAGTTTGCAATAGTTTTATCGTTGACACAAACTTTGCATTCACAAACAGAATCGTTGTAATCAAAACTCGAGTACAGTACGGTTTTGCATCGTGGACAAACTCAAAACTGCTTTGTGTTGAGGTCATAATACATCCGCTGATTTTGCAGAAACATCTAGTCCATCATTCACACAATTCTCCTGAGCCGTCTTCAAATATAATACAGTTTCCCAGTAATAAACTACACTGTCAGAGAACTACTTTGCTCTGTGGACAGTGGACATCAACACAGACATGACCCAACGGATGGTTCAGGTATGTAAAGGATCACACATTTGGAAAATGTTAAAACACACTAATGTTCTTCTCTTTGCCTTACAATCGCAAAATACATGATTAAAAAAATTATGCTAACAAATGTTTTCATCAAAATTGTTGGTTTTGTTGTACGACAGGTACCTATTCTAGCCTTGGCCACACTGCATGTTAAATTAAGAAGCTGGCTCCTGGGTTCTTGGAATGTGACCACCCATTACCAGAATACTGGCCAACTCTGGCCACTCCTCTGGACATCACATTCATGTAAGTAAGCGTTTATACACTGATAGATGCTGGTTACAGCAGAGAGGTAACGTACGAAGTACATGTGATCTATGATCACCTCAGATGTGTGATTTCAAAGCTCCCAAAAATTTGTTGTGAGGAACATTGCCAGAAAATAAGCTTAAATTTTATAAAAGTTGCAAGAAGCCAGGTTACCAAGTAATTATTTTGGTTTAGTGGCCCAAGTCAAGAAATGGCACCAGTTTGGTGACAAATAGAAAAGTCTGGCACCCCTGGTGTTAATATTTCTGGTGCAAACAGATACTACAGCAATATCCTTTCCCATAAATAACGTCTTCATGCATAATGTTTTCATTTTCTGTGAACACGTTGTAATGACGCAATATACTTAATTTTTTGGGACTCAAGTGTAAAATTCTTTCGTGTTTGTGAAGCGTTGGGAAAGCTTCGTAATATTTTTATCGGGTTTTCAGTTGAAAGCCGTGTTGGCTCGTTTCCCGTGTTTGCTGTGTTCGTTTATCAGGAGTCCGGTAGTGTTTCATTTCAAACATCGTGTTTCTTTTGAAGCGTCAACATTAATTAGATTAGTTCCTTCGGCACCGTTTTGTTATACGAGAAGTTCGTTATCCGGAGGTGAGTGCGTCAACAAGTTTTTGTGGACTGCGAAGTCGTTTTTGTTGACCGCACAGTTTTAGTTTCCTGCGACGCAGTTACGATATCGGTAACGGGCGCAGCAGTATCGATGTCAGGCTGAGCGTGGGACAGCGCAGTTCTCACGCTGCTGCGAGATGATAGGCGCTTATCGCAGGAGAAGGGGGGCGATAGGCCAATATATACTGGTGGTGCCTATCGCCTGGGCAACAAAGTAATCAACTGCTGAAGAGGACGCGTAGGGCGTGTGACGACGCATGAGGCGTGAATAATTTAACCCACACCGGCAAGCACCCGCGACCGTTAATTCTTTTCAAATCATTTCTTTTCAACTTAAACTAAATTCTATCTACTTATTTCCGCCGGTGTGGGGGGTCGTTAGGGTGCCAGGAGGGAACGAGCATCCCTCCTGCCTTCTTAAATTAGTCTTGCGATGCAAGCTTTGAGACATTAACATAAACGGTAAACCACTGTGACGCTGTTCTGTACTTGGATATTTATCTGAACGGTTCGTACTCTGCATACTGGACATTCGTATGTGAACTGTGTCATTCAAAGGATAAATAAAGTATATAACAAACTAACTTCGAACTTGAACTTTCTTTCATAATCAACGAACATCCAATGGTACTGAGTCTCGTGTTTCTACCCCGAGCAAGCCGAGGCAAGTAAACAGTCTGTAGTGTACGCAGCGGAACGTTACAAGATGGCGCCCGCCTAACCTTGTGCGGCTTTAATATAATAAATATGCCTTAACAATCAAAGACGTTTCTTAACAACGTCTGATAGAGAGGTCAACAGAATGTGACTTTTCCTTCCCTTATATACACAAAAGGAAGAGATAGGAATGATGAGTGAGTTGTACAGCTTTTTTTCTTCAAAACCTCCTATTCGACCCCCCCCCCCTTCCCACTCTTGAGCTTGATTGGCTACTGTGTTGCAAGGTGAAGCTAAATTCAAGGAAACAAAGAGTGGCAAAGTACTGATCTCGGGAGAACAGGAGCTGCTAAATGAAGGGAGGTAGGGAATAATGGAGCAGAAACCAGGCAGAAGTGAGACAGAACTATGGAGAGGAAATATAGAAATAAATGGATTTTACGCTCAGCAGTCCGCTGTCTGTTCATCTGCAGACATCAGGCTTGAAAAATTTTCATTTCCAACAAAGATAAATAAAGCCTGCTCTATTTTCTGAAATAAAAGCACCTGCAATTACACAGTGAGGCTCCATCATTCATGGCCAACTNAAATAAAGCCTGCTCTATTTTCTGAAATAAAAGCACCTGCAATTACACAGTGAGGCTCCATCATTCATGGCCAACTCGTAAGCTTCCATTCGTGTAACAGCATTCTGCAAACACAGGATGTCCATGATGTGAATGTATGGTAACACTGCAGGAAATGATGTGGCACAGTAAATTTCAGTTATAACAATAATTTATCTTACCATTGTAAGTTGTTATAGCGCGATTGTACATTANATGTGGCACAGTAAATTTCAGTTATAACAATAATTTATCTTACCATTGTAAGTTGTTATAGCGCGATTGTACATTACATGTATAGCTTCTCGACCATTATGTGGTTGTATGGCTACAACTGCCCATATGGTGGGGGAGAGGGATCGCGCCCTCTCATCGCAGGTGTCACAGCCTAGCACCTGAGTTGACCAGATTCAAAGCCCCAATTTGATTCACAAGTATAGTAAGGACGCACCCTACCACAAAGTAGTGAATGTACTCAGGACTAAGCGTGTGGTCTGGCCAGTGTTCTATCCATACTCCTGGGGTCTCTCCAGGACCCAACCAGATCGAGTTGCCGCTCACCGCCTGGACTTTCTTTAAGAGAATCTCTCCAGTCCTTCTCCAGCATACGGATTTAACAACCGCCAGCACGAGTCCAATCCATGTGATCGGCACACCAGAGAAAACCTCCGGTGGGGTTCGACCGATCAGCCCGTGCTCTCACTTATTTTCCATGGCGCTTGTGGGTTTCCAGATACAGATTGCTCGACCTGTACTATGGCATCCTGTACGTGCTGAAGGGGGTGATTTGAAATACACCCTCTAAATGGTGCAACTCCAGTAGTGGCTGAGGACACTTTAAAGCCTCACTGGGTATATGCCTTACACCCATTGCAAGTGAGTTGCTTGTCCAAGCAATCCCACCCCTGCACTGCCCTTGCCGGAAGACAGACTGTGCTAAAAACCTATAGAGTGGCCCAAATCACTGCAGGCAGGACTAAATGAAGCACCCGGTGCTCTGAAATGAAAGATTACTTTTCGTCATTAACCATCCACAGGTTTATCATGTTTTCATCATTGCCTCCACAGCGCACTGCAACACTGTCCACCCACCAGCCGGACAGCCGGCGGCGAAACTATCATCGGCATTTGACCATTACCATACTTAGAATTTCTTTGCAGTGAAATTCATGACTTGGGCCCCAACAGCCTGAATGCCAAGTGTTCCAACACCCCGCCAAGTGGTCGGGCCTAGATACCAACTAGCGGTACAAGCCATCATGACAGATATCCCTGTCCAGTCACAAGCATGGCTGAAAGAAAAAAACCGGCCTGCTTGATCAACTGTTCAAATATGCTGCGTTTTGTACACTAACATCACTGCGCACCTACACGAGTGTGAACATAAGGGACACCAAACAGAATTTTTTAATAGTCAAATAATTAAAAGAGTTTAGTGCTATTATAATAACAAATTGTGTCATGTGGTTTGTCTTATTAAATTATACAAATTGACTAATATGTCAAAGTATTATATATTCAACAAATATGGGGATTAAGTAAATAAACAATTACATATAAACAACTGCATTTTATAAGGTATTATTTGCAGCAAATGAAATTAATTTAATTTAATATTACTTTTGCTTACCTTGAAAAAACACAGCAAGAACAATTTGGCATAAAAATAACATTCTTTTGTGGTTTACTTTGTTATTTCAGAATATGGGAGGNTAAATTAATTTAATTTAATATTACTTTTGCTTACCTTGAAAAACACAGCAAGAACAATTTGGCATAAAAATAACATTCTTTTGTGGTTTACTTTGTTATTTCAGAATATGGGAGGGAACTATAACCTCATCGGGGATTTCTGTTGTTCCGGGCGTAGATGAGTGGCTACATTTACTAACATTTGTCTTGCCTCCAGCTATTATGAATAAATGTATTGCCGAACCAACAAACTTGGGCACTTTCATTGACAAATTATCGGCTCAGCAGGAAACACAAGTTACTTAAGCAACGAGAATTAAATCTTTCCAACAGGTTATCCTCTGTAACTTAATGACCTAATTCATATTGTATTTTTAATGCGAGTTGTACAGTGTGCATATTTCCATCTGCTAAACACATTGTTTCTGTATTAAGCAATAAAAAAGAACATAAAACTTATGTGCACGCACAGCATTTTATTTAGTAGTCCTGCAGATTTCTACCGCTATTTCCCACTTTCCGTAATCCATTTAATGCTTTTTAACATTATTTATCACATAAAAACCAAAAATTAAATGTCAATTACTTCATAGTTGTTAGCCTTCAAACAATTGGGAAAATTTAAATTTCAAAATTACTATTTTCCTTACTAACTCATAATAAATACTTTTGGTTAATAAAATATTTCAACAATGTATGTACAGAAGCACTAAAACATAATACATACCTACATCTCACTGATTTTATGAACAACAAAAATGATAGGCCAAGCATGTATGGTAAAATTGCCATGCGAGTTATTTATACTTCATTGAATGGATGGGTGCATGTGAACTGCTACATTTGTGTAACTTCACCATAATGATGCGCAACACTCTAATACGACTTACTCGGATCATAACATGCAAACTTTAATAGGCCTATATTAAACCTGCAAATGTAAAAGTGGCAGGTTTTCATATTGGTAGTTGTGTCAAAATATATTACATAACCTTACTAAACTTACAGCTACTAGCATAGAAGCCCATAGCAAAGTGTATTTTAAACTACGATATGCAAGCACTGCCACTGATATGCAAGCACTGCCACGTATGATGCAACATTTACATGTTTTTAATGCATATCAAGTTTGAAATTAAAATTTTATGCATTTAATATTTTTTTCAATAAATTGTTTATAAGAATAGAATAATACGAGGAATCTGATTCCTTCCTGAAAGAGTTGCTGCATCCTNTTTTTTCAATAAATTGTTTATAAGAATAGAATAATACGAGGAATCTGATTCCTTCCTGAAAGAGTTGCTGCATCCTAATTCTACAGATTATTGGAATAAATGTGAAGTGGTACACTTATCAAAGATTTTTATTTTATAAAAAGTATACTTTATCTAAGAATACCCATTTACTGTTATATGCATGCAACAAGCTGTACTTGGTTATGGTTTTTATCATCTAGCAATTTGTAACTCATTGAAAACAAATCCCCAGTAGTGACAGAAAAAACCAGTCATTTAAAACTTGTTTGCTCCTGTGATTATTATAAATGCTTGCAGAGCCTGAGTCATCAAAATTACATAGGGGCAACCAAAAATAGTACAATAGTGAGCCACTCTTTGATATAGTTATAGTCATAAGGTACAATCAGGTAACCTACTTAATATGCAAAAGATACTTCTCAACATTATTTTGAAACACTTATTGTGTTTTAAATTAAGTCGTCTGTGACACACCCTTCAATTACACATTTCTGTTTGTACCCTGTGATTAACCCAGATGTGTATGTAGCTTAGGTGAAGGCTGATACAATCAAATTCCTAGGTTATTTAGGTATAGTTGTTAGGTATGCTACACTGAACATCCACATGCTGAATGGCTCATATATTCTCCAGTGATTATGCTTAAAATATTTTAATTGTGAAATTATTTTCGTGTAGTTACAAAAACAATCAAGTTTTTTTTTAATATAACATGTTCATAGTAAAATTAGAAATGCCAAAAAAGACCACAAAGCCAATACACTGCCCTGATTCAGAAAATACTGTAAATGTCACAACATATACTGCCCTTTAACATATTTAAATTTGTACAACTTATCATTGGTGCTTACTAGCTTTATCGTAGACCTGTAGCTACAGTGTTAGTAGTTAAGACAGATTCTATGCGCAGGAAGAATGATTGTACTGATGCGTGATGTCGGATGGCGGAAGGCGATGTCACGTTCGGGCAAGGTATTGACGTGTCGGTCAGAGACACTGGTGATTCAACTGGCTGACCTTAATGGCTGACCAGGCTCCAGCCAGTATACAATACAGGGCACATGGCTTAACGGCACAGTACAAACTCAAATGTGGGCTTAGCGGTCCTGCGTACTGACTGTCACACAGCCACGGGTTTGCGTGTGCTGGAGGTGGCCTGGGGTGGCTGCTGACCCAGCTGCTGCTGCTGGAATTGACTGAAACAAGTGCCCCGACCTGGGGCGATGGTGGTGCTGCGGCTGGTGGCGCTGCAGTGAGCCTGGAGAGGGCTGCTGGTCCGGCGACACTGGAACCAGGGATTAGCGATCCCTTGTGGAACGGGCCATTCCTGACGGAAGTCGGTGACGATCTGCTCGCGGTCTTGATCGCTTGAGCCGCCTGCTGGCAGGCGGCTCAAGCTCATTCCCATTGGCTTTGGAGATTGCAGCTGCCTTCCTTTCCTGTCACTTCATACTACTCCTTTGGGTGTACAGCATGTAGGTAGGTACAAATATTGACCTCACGAGAGGAGAGCAGGCGACGATGTTCCCTAGCTAGGTGTAGAACAAAGCCGACCACAGTCGTACCCGATTACTCCAACCGACGACAATTCAGCGCAGTGGTTGAAGCGGTGGGTTTACTCTGGAAGTCTGACAACGACGTTGGGTGTATGTCCAAAGATGGGCAATTCTCCAGAACCAGTCTGTCACTCCTTCCGCCGTCAGTTCNAGCTCATTCCCAGGGGTTATGCTGCAAAGTGCAGTTGGGGCTGAGTTACAGCTCCCATTGGCTTTGGAGATTGCAGCTGCCTTCCTTTCCTGTCACTTCATACTACTCCTTTGGGTGTACATCATGTAGGTAGGTACAAATATTGACCTCACGAGAGGAGAGCAGGCGATGTTCCCTAGCTAGGTGTAGAACAAAGCCGACCACAGTCGTACCAGATTACTCCAACCGACGACAATTCAGCGTAGTGGTTGAAGTGGTGGGTTTACACTGGAAGTCCGACAACGACGTTGGGTGTATGTCCAAAGATGGGCAATTCTCCAGAACCAGTCTGTCACTCCTTCCGCCGTCAGTTCAGCGTGGTGGATGGAGTGAATCGGCTGGACTAGCTGACTGACAGCACCTTGGATTGTGTTGTGGTTCTGCCTTACTGTGCACCAGGTGCATAGTACGGATGGCCGTTGACTGGGTGTGTTTTACGACGTACGCGTGCCCGGTTAAGGGAGCCCGCTGTTCTATTCTAGGTTTGGTAATTGGTTTGTCAAAGACACAATGTCCTGCTTTATCCTGGTGGGCTGACGTATACAGAGGATAAAATCACAGTCATCCTAGAATTAGCACTCAGACGTTTGAGAGAAAACGTGATTATTCCGTGAGGAATAGACACTGTGACCCGTACTACCTCCTAACTAATCAGGAACTGAACGGAAGAAAACTACGTAAACCATATGAAGGGGACCTGGGTCTAACCTGAACAAGAGCAGATGCGGCTAGGAAGCTATAATAACAACTGTCCCTAACTATCTCAATGCTGTTGCCCAGAAGGGACTTTGAGGGCCACTACCAGAAGGGTAGTGTGGTTGCCGTTACCAGAAGGTAGGCTGTTCAAGGGGTTCTAAGACTTCTTGGGGAGTTGCTGGTGCAGGTCTTTAAGAGCTTCTGGTAGGTCACGAAGATGTTGGGGTCAGCAGAGAGCCCCAGCACACGAGGAGGTGGAGCAAACTGCTGGAGATGAACTCAGAAATACACCTGGAGAACAACTGACGTTCCTTGGCGGTGCACAGCCATATATCCTGCCTGCCCGTGGACTCGTCTGGGGTGAAGGGGTGCGGGTGGCAAGCTGCTCCTCCTCCTGGATGGAGGTTTGCTCTCTAGTGCAATCCCTCGACCCGTGGCCGAACTATGCACCTCTGTAATGATGGGTTGCCTTGGTTGCGCGAGCGTAGGCGCTTTACTCAGCTGCTTGGCTAGCCTCAATCACACGTGAGGGGGTGGCGTTATGTCTGACATAAGGGTGAATGATCTTGGCTGACGTGTCCGTGGGTGCCCCCGCAACTAGGGACGTACTTGTAGGCTCTTGTAGCAAGTCGTTTCAGGGATGCAAACCCAGCCTGTGGTAACATGATACGTATGTACAGATGAGGCAAAATCGTGTTTATATCTATGTCAAGTAAGCGTCACGCGTCAATACTATGTGGACTCTTGGTATCAACTGTTTTTTTTAATTTATTATTTAAATGTTTGGAGAGCAGAGCTCTATTGAGAGACTATTGTAATGTCACAGACATGTCAAATTTGGCAACTGGAAATCACAGCTCTTTTTTACTCACTCGGTAGTGACATAAAACTTATAAAAGAGGTGCCATATTAAAATAAAATAAAATAATTCAAGTTTTGGATTATTTCAAGGTAAAAAAACAGTTCATATTCTTCAATTTATTAATGCAGAGTCGAGAACAGTTAGCTTAACGTGACAGTCAAGAACAGCGCCATAGAGTTCATTAAATATTCACATCACTCTAAACTTGCATCGCGAGAATATAAAGAAGACAGGAGAGACGTCAGTTCCCTCCTGACACCCTAGTGACCTCCCACACCGGTGGAAATAATAAGGTACAATAAAGGTTGTTGGCCGAAAATAGAAATTAAAAGAAGTATGGTCACTGGTGCTTGCCGGTGTAGGCAAAATTTGTCACGCTCAACGTGTCTTATCCGAGAGATGGTTGTCAACTGTTAGACGTGACTGGCACAACCGACGTAAATCGCCACTCATCACACCAGGGTGCCAAAAACCTAACAGAATAATAGCATGGCAAGGTACAGAATCCCTTCAGATACCATGCACACCCCCGCCGCAACCATCTGCCCATGCCAGCCAAACTACGTAGTAGTAAAAGAATCAAATTTCTAGAACATTCTCAAAGGGAAAAAGTCTACGAATGTGGTTAGCACCCTTATATCCGATTGCTGATGCAACCTGAACTGCAATTTCAGAAAAAGCAAACGCATGACAGATAAACATACTAATATGGCCAAAATGTCAAATATTGATAAGCGATTAGAGTTCCTCGAAAAACAAAAGAAAATTAACCAAATGTCCCGATTAGATTAATATTAACTGCATCATTACACTATACATATAAATAGTAGCAAACAGTTGATTTACATATACACATACCATATTGCTACAAGTTAAGACATCTTTCAGCAAACAATTATTTTACATACAAATTTATTTCTCTCTAGAGCATGTTTTTGGAGATAGTGAAAATGGCTCAAACAGTTGTTTTCCAGGTCATTTTTAGGTATAAATATTCCGGTAGAGAACATTAAATAGGAATAGGGACATGCATCAAACTTTTATTTTTATTATTACATCATAAAATGGTAGGGTTTCTGCTGAAATTTCATACAGACGTGTTATTGACGGCAAGACTGCATGCCAGTTTAGTGCTTTGCGCGTGAGACGATGAGAGAGTTGATGCGCATGTCTCAGTCGCCCCTAGCGCTCCCACGCTTTTAGACCTCAGACGTGCAAAATCCCTTCAACCAGGCGACCACCTTAATGCTGCAGGAGACCAAGTGTTTTTACTAGGGATGGGGCGATTTGATTCTTTGATTCCTTGATACCACAGATTCTTCACTAATAATCAAAATTTACGAATCAAGATTTTCAGCAAGGATTCAGAGTATTGGAGATGTTCTACATCAGTTACCAGAAAATATATTTTTTTGTTATGAGTAAACCAAATTTATAATACATTCAAGTTAATTATCGGGCAATGCCATAGCCATATTTCTTTCTAAGTTAAGGCAACTGTGTACAATAATATTCTGCTGTTATCACATAGTGTACATGCATAGTGTACTTTTTATTGACAGCACATAGAGCATGACGTTAAGGCTGTATGGTTACAAAGTAAAATGCATGCAAAAATATAACCCTCTAATATTTTCTCCATATATTGTTATAATTTATAAATTATCACAGAGACCAATATTTTAGTTTCTGGAAACAGGTTAATGTTACAATAATTGTTATTGACTGTTTTAAACCAATCACTTTTTTTTTCTTCTTCAAAATGGTTGAACATAAACATGACAGTCGTACCTCTTATGCAAATTGTGATTATTTTCGGCGTAACTATGTTAAACCTGTTCCGCAAAGAGAGTATAGTGTACGTGTAAAATACTTAATAATTTGAATGTTTCACTGTTTGTTGTAAACTGTGTGCCAATTTCATTAACATGCTAGTCTATATTAAAAAGGGACTTCCAAATTTCGTGTAAGTTTTCTTATGGATTTGTTACTGTAGAATAAGTCTTAAAGAAGAAAGCAGTGAATAAATTTGTTCATGTTCAATGTTGCTCCACAATTACTGTGCATTTCAAAAACATGTGCATACTGTTTGTTTACTTTCTGGATTGCATATTTAACTTGCAACTTTACTGGCAAGAACTTCTTGGTACCGTGCAGTAACTATATGAGCATAATATTTTTCAAGGTGAAACATTACAGTGCATTCTCTATCCATCGTTTCTCAGGGGACTGACAAAAAATTTCAATACATGTGGACTTTCAATGATTGTGGTCTTGAAATGGAAATAAATAAAAAAATGGGACCACAAAATATGTTCCATGGATGCGGGATTTCAATCCATCCAAGTTAAATACATAGACGTTCTACTGCATAGGGAAAAATGCAGTTTGTAAAATTATACCATACTTTTGGCCCCGAGAATCTTAGGTTCTGTAATATTCACATTCAAGGCTGGCTAAATAGTAAATTTTTGTAACACAGAAAGGCATAGATCTACCTATTTTAGTTGTGCTGCAATTAGGATTGTAGTATACCTACTAAGCTGGTAGTCTGCAATTGAAAAAAAAAACCGCCAAAGCTTTAGCGCTTTAGGATATCAATGCATCTGACCTTTTTCTGGCCCTTCAAATTTTGTATTACCGATTTATTTTCAGCTACTTTGGTTACACCATTAAATTTCAGTAAAATTAAGAATCAAATTGAAAATTAAGGAGTACTATGACCGAACCAGGTTCAGAATCTGAATCAATCAAATATTGTAATTGACCCAGCACTAGTTTTGACAGTGTCAGTTTCTCCAAATTTATGAGGTATGTTGACTTCTACACTCCTCAGACACTACTGTTATCAAGGCTGGATTGTTTGACTACCACTCCCACAGAAAAATATCCACCTCCATGGAGACCATAAGTTTTTGTTGTATCCTCCCTGCCTCCAAAATATTTCCACCACTAATATCATCAACCATGTATAAATCTTTCTAATTAGCAGCACATGGGTAGTGATAAGCTTCATCTTCCACAATCTGTTCAAGACATATAGTTGCCTGAAAAAATCTGATGCTGTGCCATATGTGAATTTGTTCATCTTGTGATTCCTTCCATGATATCCTCGGAAGACATAATCTTGGGATATTTGAATCTGCCAGTACATTTTCTCGATCTCAGTAGAGAATGCTAAAGCTTGTGTTCTAATCAAAATATAGTACAAATATTGTTGTATTGGATCTCCAATCAATGTTATCATTGAGTGAAAAATCAAACGGAACTCCAGTTTTTTGTTGTACTTGAGATCTTGAAAACTGCATCATGTGACATAATATGCTTCCTTTTTGTTATCATAGTTAACCTGGATGTTAGACATATGGTCCAGTACAGTTTGTCTTTTGAATTTCCATTCTAACTAAAGTAATCCTATCAAAGGCTTGATTGAATGACCTGCCGAGCTTTTTGTGGTCTCATCATTGTGGAAGCAGCACTACAAATCTAACTGTGTTATCTCTACAAGTCTCTAAGAGTATTATTCCATCGGGGTTCCCACTCACAACATAAAAAAATATACGATATCTTCAAAAAATTTATAGGACACCAACACGGGGACCCCACCCTCCTAAAATCATTTCTTACAGCGTGCATGCACACCATGGAAATTATGTAAACACAGCATGCATAGAAAATGATAAAACTTACTTACAATTCACTACATTGTAATAAAAAATTTCACAGTACACATAAAATAAACATACTTACAACTCACTANAACTTACTTACAATTCACTACATTGTAATAAAAAATTTCACAGTACACATAAAATAAACATACTTACAACTCACTTCATTGTTATGAAAAATTACTCAGCACACATACGATAAACTTAATTACAATATACTACATTGTATGAAAGCTTTCAAAATAAGAGAATACAAGTAAAGCAACTAATGGCCACCCTACATCCCATGTAGCATATGTGACTGAACTGACTACCTCTCTGCCTTATGCAAGAAAATAATTGAGATTGCACGAAAAACAGACAATAACTGAAGTAAATTATTTACAAAAATCAGTGAATTTTGTAATTGTCAAGTTAGTAAGTCCAACACATGCCACAGCCATTCCCAAACTTCCATTTTTATACAGTTCTTGTTTTATATTTTACTGTTTTATCAACTAAAATATATTTTCTTTAATACAATAATCAAGAATGCAAAAAATAAGACAATATGATCAGCAAATATCTAAAAAAATTCTTATTCACAAAAAATAATAATATAGAAAATCCTTTTGGTTTACGAATAAGTTCAGAATTAAAATTTATGACAACAAAAATTTTTTTGCATAACTGTTTCCTTCTATAGTCGTNAATTTATGACAACAAAAATTTTTTTGCATAACTGTTTCCTTCTATAGTCCTAGTCTACTTCTTTAACTTTTTGGAGAGTGAACACACTTCTTCATTAACCTTCGAGACCTGCTGTTTAATCAATTGTTTGTGTCTTGCTTCTAGAAGGGACTTTGCTGCAAATATTTCCTGCATATTATTGTTTTTTACAAGCAGCTGACAGGCTCTTATTTGCCTCTCCAATTAAGACTGACTTGCCTGAATACCTTCTTGATTCCACAACTTTCAATGTCCAGATAGCTTCATCCAAAGTCCATTGCTTTGAAAAGTTCCAGGTCTAGATGAGAGGGTTGCAGACTTCTGACCACTTGATGAAACACGAAAAGTAAATTTTTCATTGATTTTGTGACAGTACTAGAAATGCTACTGACTTGTGTTTGCTTGCAGACGCATGCTGTAGTACTTGCTGATTTCTGAAGTTTCTAATATCAAANGAAATGCTACTGACTTGTGTTTGCTTGCAGACGCATGCTGTAGTACTTGCTGATTTCTGAAGTTTCTAATATCAAAAATTGTTTCACAAAGAAAACGCTGAGCTCTGACATAACTTTCACTGTCCTTAACACACCATGGTGTAATTGTAAGTTAATTTCCATCCTTCTCTGTTAGCCATACATCTTTACATGAATATTATGAGGCACTGCTAAATACTGTACTGTCATTAAGCATTGCACAACCTGCACAATACAAAATGTATGTAATTTATAACCAAACAAATAACAAGCACATTTTCACATGGCATGGCAATAAAAGCAAACCTATTTATGACAAAAATAGGTCATGATAATCATACCGATTTCATGACAAATATAGACATGAAAAATTACAGANAAACCTATTTATGACAAAAATAGGTCATGATAATCATACCGATTTCATGACAAATATAGACATGAAAAATTACAGTGTGTGAGGGTGAAGAATATCATATGGGGCAAACAGAAAATGAGAGGTAAAACAAACTACAATACTACTAATTTTGAAGTCAACCTGCAAAAAACACAACAGCTGAGCTTACAGCAAGNAACTTACTTACAATTCACTACATTGTAATAAAAAATTTCACAGTACACATAAAATAAACATACTTACAACTCACTACATTGTTATGAAAAATTACTCAGCACACATACGATAAACTTACTTACAATTTACTACATTGTATGAAAGCTTTCAAAATAAGAGAATACAAGTAAAGCAACTAATGGCCACCCTACATCCCATGTAGCATATGTGACTGAACTGACTACCTCTCTGCCTTATGCAAGAAAATAATTTAGATCGCACGAAAAAGTGCAACAGACAATGACCGAAGTAAATTATTTACAAAAATCAGTGAATTTTGTAATTGTCAAGTTAGTAAGTCCAACACATGCCACAGCCATGCCCAAACTTCCATTATTATACAGTTCTTGTTTTATATTTTATTGTTTTATCAACTAAAATATATTTTCTTTAATACAATAATCAAGAATGCAAAAAATAAGACAATATGATCAGCAAATATCTAAAAAAATTCTTATTCACAAAAAATAATAATATAGAAAATCCTTTTGGTTTACGAATAAGTTCAAAATTAAAATTTATGACAACAAAAATTTTTTTGCATAACTGTTTCCTTCTATAGTCCTAGTCTACTTCTTTAACTTTTTGGAGAGTGAACACACTTCTTCATTAACCTTCGAGACCTGCTGTTTAATCAATTGTTTGTGTCTTGCTTCTAGAAGGGACTTTGCTGCAAATATTTCCTGCATATTATTGTTTTTTACAAGCAGCTGACAGGCTCTTATTTGCCTCTCCAATTAAGACTGACTTGCCTGAATACCTTCTTGATTCCACAACTTTCAATGTCCAGATAGCTTCATCCAAAGTCCATTGCTTTGAAAAGTTCCAGGTCTAGATGAGAGGGTTGCAGACTTCTGACCACTTGATGAAACACAAAAAGTAAATTTTTCATTGATTTTGTGACAGTACTGGAAATGCTACTGACTTGTGTTTGCTTGCAGACGCATGCTGTAGTACTTGCTGATTTCTGAAGTTTCTAATATCAAAAATTGTTTCACAAAGAAAACGCTGAGCTCTGACATAACTTTCACTGTCCTTAACACACCATGGTGTAATTGTAAGTTAATTTCCATCCTTCTCTGTTAGCCATACATCTTTACATGAATATTATGAGGCACTGCTAAATACTGTACTGTCATTAAGCATTGCACAACCTGCACAATACAAAATGTATGTAATTTATAACCAAACAAATAACAAGCACATTTTCACATGGCATGGCAATAAAAGCAAACCTATTTATGACAAAAATAGGTCATGATAATCATACCGATTTCATGACAAATATAGACATGAAAAATTACAGTGTGTGAGGGTGAAGAATATCATATGGGGCAAACAGAAAATAAGAGGTAAAACAAACTACAATACTACTAATTTTGAAGTCAACCTGCAAAAAACACAACAGCTGAGCTTACAGCAAGCTGGAGCATGTTATATGCTTAATTTTACTTCATTGTGATATCATGAAGAAAATATCAGATAAACTAAAAAATATATGACAAACTAAAAAATATAGGAAATGCAGGACAATACAGGAGACATGCTTAACAAACAGTAAATATAGGACGAGTGGAAACCCTGCTCCATATTCTCTCCTCGTTAGTACTTACTTGATCAAGTAACTCTTCAATCTCCCAAAATTTACGTAGTTTGTTCACTCAGACTGTCACATACCCTGTGACCCTTGTGGTATAAGAGTACCTTACCAAGTTGTGTGTTCTTTAAGGTGGGAAATGTACCCCATCTACTTTTACGTTATGGTCACATTAAATATGCCAATATGCACCTATGTGGAGCTCAATTTTTTCAGGAAGATGAAAGGGGATTAGTTTCAAATTCAAAGGGAGATTCCATTCTTCCCAATTTATTTGTGCTGATGGTATGCTAACCGTTATGAAGTCAATGCAGCACACAATNAAAGGGGATTAGTTTCAAATTCAAAGGGAGATTCCATTCTTCCCAATTTATTTGTGCTGATGGTATGCTAACCGTTATGAAGTCAATGCAGCACACAATGCTGCAGTAAAACTGCTATGCATAGCATGTCTTACCATTAGTGAAGACTTACTGATAGTTTATATNCAGCACACAATGCTGCAGTAAAACTGCTATGCATAGCATGTCTTACCATTAGTGAAGACTTACTGATAGTTTATATTGGATTGTGGTTTCTCTTGCTTTGTAATCCACAATCCAGCATTGTTCTACAGGGTTGAAGTTCTCCGTATGCATCAAATATTTGAACTATAACAGAGTAAAGAAGAACCTGATTGTTTGGAGGGTGTTTTTAGGTATGATGCAATTGCTAATCTGCAGATACGAATTCTGTCTGTTGATCTGTTGAATTTTCCTTGTTGAGAAGTGTATGATATCTACCATTACATTGCCATCAACTAGAGGAAGGAATCTATTTGCAAGATGATTTTTACACAAGTAATTGAACAAAGGTTGCGTTTCTTTACACTCTCTTCCCTTTCTTTGGATGCTGACAACTGAAAATTAACTACACCTGTATATTGAATGCTGTTCATTACAAAAATAAAACTTGGGTGCCATAGCAATTAGAGACTTAGATGTTTGATGAACCTTGTATTCGAAGGGATTCTAGCTCCTTCAGTTTAAAATTGTTAACATTTGTTGTTCCTAGAGATTGTGATTGTGTTCAAGGAACATTATTAATTTTGCTAATTTTGGAAGCGAGTCTTGGTTGTAATTTAACTCCTACCCCTGCCTTACTTGTACATTTAATTTATCTAAAACTTTGACAAGATTATTTCATGCAATGGTATTTTTAATAACAATGCCTCTACCACATTTAGATTCCTTGTCACTTCTTAATCAGATGGTGCAGAACCTTTACCCAATTCCATTAGAACTGTGCAAGATTCAAGATAACCTTGGTTGNCACTTCTTAATCAGATGGTGCAGAACCTTTACCCAATTCCATTAGAACTGTGCAAGATTCAAGATAACCTTGGTTGACTTTTTAACCACCAATTTCTCATTATTGTATCTTTGACACAGTTTTTAAATTGCAAACACATTTGCATCCATAATTGAACCATTGAAGTGAAGGTATTCTGAAAATCTAACCAAAGCTCACAGTCAAGACAAACTGATATCTTCCTGGATCCTTCTTAAAAATGATCAAAATCTTGCTCTCACTTGATTTTACTTATAAAATTCCTGTCTTTCNTATCTTCCTGGATCCTTCTTAAAAATGATCAAAATCTTGCTCTCACTTGATTTTACTTATAAAATTCCTGTCTTTCCTAGTCCTTCACTACACTTTCATCACTAATTTCTAGTTGTGTTTCACTGTGATTAATTTTTCCAAAATACCAGGAAGCCTTCCTAATTTAACCCTGTCTAAAAGTTACATCAGATGATGTCCCTTTACCAATAACATATTTTTTCATTTGTGTCAGACTGCTCTTAACCACATTTTGTCCAATCACAACATTTTCTTGTTATAATTTTCTTATAAATATAATCAGTATTTATAACAACTGCTACAATTACCACATGCGCGCTAGTTTCCTCCACAACAAGAGAACCAATGTTTCAACTCCGTATTTCAATAAAATTAATTTTACCCAATTGATTAAAAGATAAAAATGATTCTTCATATATTTCACATTAAGTTAATACATTATTTTCATGTCCAAGGAAATATTAAAATGTTTTCTTCTTTTTTGGAAAAAAAAAAAAAAAAAGTAAGCAAATTTTAACAACAGTAATTAAAAAATACAAACTAAAGTTTGATAATGGACGTGCACTGTGCAAATATAATGTTATATTCAAACAGCAAAAACAACTTTACACTAAAGTTTTTAATTTTGTTAACATTAATGAAAATGTGCATGTTGCTCCTGGTGATAGTGGAGCTGATTGCCCACCCAAGGTAGACAAGACCTGTTGCTCCAGCCAGTCCAAAGAATTTATGACATGAGATGCAGCCGTGGTGGATGGGAGGAAAAAAAAGAATGCCCTGAGAAAACTCCACATCACAGCAATGTCCATCACATTCCCCACATGAGAATTCCAGTTGGAGGATAAGGAATAACCACCAAACAAACAGTAGATCTTGTCAATGATATAAGCTAAACTGATCCAAACCAAGTACAGTACTTCAAAAACATCCTTACCACAGGATTGTATTCATGACGATCTTGAAGTGTGAACAGCAGTATCGGAATACACTTGCTGATTTGACTTAAACAAATTCGAGTTCTATTTCTTTGCTTCCTTGTAAAAAGTTCCTTCAGACAAACTTCCACCTTCTGAAGCAATTTTCTTAATGTGACAGAAAATACCTGGAATCAAATTGAATGCTTTTACAACAAAAGTTTTCCTATCAGATCACTCATATAAATCAATGTTTAACACCCATTATGTTCTCAGGGGCCAAGATAGCCGAGACATCAAAGTTGTGTGGTGAGGCAGCTGCAACATCTGTTCAACCATAAAGCCAGCACATACTAACCATAATTACCTATTTCACTCAATAATTAATTATGTAAGCTACAATGGAATTTTTTTCATGAATGATTTTGTTAAAACTACAATAATGTGTACACATGATCAATAATTATATAATTTTCAAATGGAAATGGAAAAAAAAATGGATTCATGATTTAGGTTGTTATACTACTGGAAAACATTCTGAAAAATGTAAAATTTCTCTAAAATCAAAACCGGCTAAAATTATAGTATCAGAAAAAGAAACATCTGTTGTTCCATATCATTACAATTTTGCATAATAAAAAAAAACAGACATGTTTGATTTTTTATCAAAACACTATAGGCGATTCATGATAAAATGAGCACTCTAGAAGAAATCAACCTTTGAAAAAAATCACTGGCCTTATAACTGCATACATTTTAACGTAAACATTGATGGCAATACTGACAGTAAAATTGGCAGCGAATTAGGAGATACAATATTAAACATTATTGGTGCTTGAAATTCATCACTTTCTTTTTGTTTTGTGCACATATGGAAAAAAAAGCCTAATAATAACACATTTGTATTTATAAATTTATAACATAATTTGGTCGACGCATCGTTTCAAGTTATAGGGTTAATTGTTTTGTTTACTATTTTTTTTATGTCTTTCCCATTCCTGTGTTTAAATGCGCTGAATTCCATAAATTTATGTGGCAGTTCCTGTCCCATTCCCTTGTTAGTTTTTAAAGTGTCTTGAACATGATTTACACAATAAATAATGTTGTCAATGGAGTTATGCATTTTATAATTCCTTATTGCTGTATTTCGACATTTTTTCTAGTCCCTGGAAGCCTTTTCATGTAATATGCTGATTTGACCAGTGTGTCTGCATGTAATTAAAGTTTGTTAAAATAATTTAAAAGTTGAAGAAACTTAGGTTGAGTGCATTTAATTATATTTGCAATATTGTGTAGCAATTCTGGAACGTCAATGGGTGTGAGNTTAATTATATTTGCAATATTGTGTAGCAATTCTGGAACGTCAATGGGTGTGAGTTATTATTTACAAGACTGTCAAGAACAGTGTTTATGAGTCGATACCTATGTACGTATTTCATTAGTTTTTAACAAATAACAACATAATATTGCTTTATATTACACGTGGAACATAACTCCTCTTCTGATAACATATTTACACAGTTCCTTGACATTTTGTTGAACCTTTTAATGTGTTCAGGCCAGCATAAACAGTGAGCATTCCGAGCTGCCACTGACAACCTCAATTTCAGTAATGAAAAATACACTTTCATGAAATAGGTTGTGATTGGTTACGTGTTGTTTCGTTAGTATTCTGATGAAATTACGTTCACATCACTATAGTCATTCTAATATTATGTGCTAAAAGTGATTTTCTCGTGAGAAAGGTCAGGCTAAACTTTTATGTCGTTAGGACTTGTAAAAACCAAATTCATCTTGACGTATTTTCATGAAATTTGCATTTAGTGATAAATATCACCATGGAAGTGTGCCGTAAAAATTTGGATCAATTTGGTTCAACTGCCAAACTTTTACGACAACTATTTTCGGTATTTGTAACGTCATCGTAGCAAAACCGGCCATGTGCTAAAACATAGTGTGATATTATATATATAAGCCACACACACACACACACTATTATTATTAATGTGGGAGTAATATGTGCTCTAAGTAGCACACTGTTATCAGTAATAATTTTGATATATTAGCAAATATTGTCACAATTGTAATGTATGTAGTGAGCGAATAGTATTTTGTAACATTCTACTTCAATAAAATATAGTGTCATTTAAAAGCGTTTAGGTGCGCAGTTTTCCTTAGTTCTGCCCATAAATGTTATTTAAAGTAATTCTCGTATAATTTAATGGCGATTTAACACGTGTTGTTTGCCGAAGATGTTGGACTAAACAGTATTATCTCATATGGTTTCATTCCTATGACTGGTGAAAATTTGAACCTTGCACCCATTTAACAAAGAGGAGAAATGAGAAAAAAATGTTACTCTTCAGCAACTCTCAAGACAGCATAAACAAAAATAATTTCAAATTGTCAGAATGTTTCATTCTAAATAGTAAAAATCACATCAGTGTTAGAAAAAAAAAATGTTATTTACTGAAATTAAAGTGTACATATTACAGTGAACGCTACAACATATAAGCACATGTTGCATTGTTGTATAAATAAATACAGCAGACTTCTAACAGCTGATTAAATATATGCGACAGTGTTTACAGNCACATGTTGCATTGTTGTATAAATAAATACAGCAGACTTCTAACAGCTGATTAAATATATGCGACAGTGTTTACAGTGGAAAAATGGCAGGATACGCAATGGGCTGAAAGTATAAAATAAGTAGGGCTTTCAAAAGTGCTCACTTCAATGTGAACAGCCTTTACTTCCGTACCATAAAAATAAAACAACCATTTTGTGCAGCTGCATAACATGGGAATGCAAGTTTTAATCAGTAGTAAATTGATTATAAAAGATTGCTTATCATTATTGGGAGTGGAGTTTTAAATATTTCACAATAAAAAAATTATGCTAGACACTAATATTTAGAGTAACAAAAAAAATTTAATTTAACTTGTATAGTACCCTGAGTTTAACAACAAGTATTTCCCACATTTTTCAAACACTCAAAAGTTTCAAGTCATTTCCAAAATACATATTTTCCAAACACCTGTTAAAGTAATAAAAAATACTTCAAAATCAGAACCCTCGAAATTTGGGAATCATAATGTTAGAACCTGAAACAGAAAATATGTATTTGCAAAGATAATGCACATGTATAGTAAGGTGACAATTATCTTCAGTTTTTTTTTGAGAAAGACAAATCCATACTAATTAACAGATATCAAGGGAGTTACCCACAATAAAAACAAACCTTTCAAAAGTAGCTTCGCAAAGACAAATAAATTTGTCACATGCTAGTATTCTATCACACTACGCGTAATATACACCAAATTTTATAGAACTTTCTGGTTATTTCCTGTGTTCATGTTCATATTTTAAATCCCCACAAACATATGGGCAGCCACTAGCCAGCCAGCAAGCAAGAAGAAATATTAAAGTGTGCCACATACCACACCCAATTTGATTTCCTATCAAGTGTCTTCGCCTATCTATACCTTAAATTATAATGCAAGTCCCCACTAGGCGAACAGGGTAAAAAAAATGTTGNACAAGTCCCCACTAGGCGAACAGGGTAAAAAAAATTGTTGTTTGCACCGTTCGTTCAACACAGCAAACACCAAACACATTCTCTGAACATGTTCGTCGATCATGAATGTTGCTGGGCAGGCAGAAACAGTGTTCGCTATATTTAGTAGAGATTTAGTCGCAGCAGTGACATTACCTGGTATTCTGCGTGCAATGATGCAGTCACAAAGTCGCATTNATTTAGTAGAGATTTAGTCGCAGCAGTGACATTACCTGGTATTCTGCGTGCAATGATGCAGTCACAAAGTCGCATTACTTGCATTGCAGCAGCGGTGGTTGTGATAAATGGAAGCAAGAAATGTTTGAAATGTAGGTGGTGGCAGCGACAGCTGTTGAAATGCTGTAATGAATACGGGGCAACAGACTTCAGAAAGAACTTTCAGGCCAACTGCTTGTTTAGCAACTTTATTAGAATGTCGAAAACCTTATTGTGTCAACAGGCCCAACAATCAAGAAAGAAAATACGAATTTCCAAGCGGCCATAACTGTGTAGGATTGCTTGTTATAGTCCAGTCCATTCATGGTTACTTCCAACTTTTCTGAAGCCCTGCTAAAGTTCTACTTCCAGGATATTCCTCCACCCCACGCCAACAAAGCTTAACTAAGTATAGAAAATTGCACCCAAGGAACAACGCACTGCATTAGTGCGCATTCAATTCAATATTATTTTGCACGAGAACTATTTCTTACCAGAAATTACCAACACACCTATTTTCACCCTATTTATATTCATATTAATTATAATTTAAATATTATATTTTATAGATGAAATATAAGTAAATGTTCAATATAATGAAAAATAAGATACTTTTATGTTATAACATAAGTATAAAATGCTTGTNATGAAATATAAGTAAATGTTCAATATAATGAAAAATAAGATACTTTTATGTTATAACATAAGTATAAAATGCTTGTGATACATGACAAATTTAGGAAACAACCCAACACATCGCACATGGAATGATTTTTCAAAGGTTTGACTAAAAAAGTGTGAATGGAGTGGAGTGGAGAGATTTAGGCGGCTCTTAACTTCAAGGTCTTGAGAGCGAGGGTGAAGTGAGGTGAATAAGGAGCTGCAACGAAACGCAAGGGTGGAGAAAACCCGCCAACCAGCGGCATGAAGAAACCACCATATGGTTTTGACAAGTGGAGATTATCATTAATTAATATACCTATTCCAAATCTCTGAACAGAGCATTTCTAATTTGTTCCCGAGGTTTGTCAGGCATTAGTGAATGCTTTAGCAGAGTATGTAAAACCTTCCTCAAGAAATTCTCAAATTATGATGTAACCGCATCATTTTCCATTAAGCAGTTTAGAAGTACTAAGCGAATACACAGACAGACGCGGATAAGCGAGTTTGTTTTATACTATTTAGAGATATGTTAGAAAAATGTTATGTACATGAATCAAGAAAATTTTTTAGTTTTGTGCATTATTGTCACAGCGTAGATTGTGGAAAATTAGGTGTTGCAACTGACCAGAACGATGGGATACACAGGAAAAAAAAAATTAATCCTACCAGCACATGTACATGTTTTTTTTTATTCAATAATTCTGTATCTTTGTACAGTTTTTAAAGATTTTAATAATTTTTCCAATATTAATAATTAATTTCTAACAATTTTATTTTGCCAATTTCATTTCAGCTTGGGGATATTTTTCATTTCAAATATAGTTTACTGATTTTACAACAGATAATTATCTTGGTGGATTTCATGTATTCCAATTTTATTTAGTGCCTTCCGATACCCATATTTTCCAGGCCTAGCTTACGCACACAAGTTACCGCTTCTCCCAGGTTTGCTGTCGTCTTGCCAGGCAGCTAAGTTGGCCATGTAGTTTTCCTCACCGGATGCAAACTAACACATAGTATTATTATTTTTACCGCTTCATCCGGCCATGTCGGGCTTTTACTCTGGTCTTCATGCATTGGTGAATTTCCGCCTAACGTTGACGCTGTTTGTTGCTGTAGCTAACTGAAAAACACACTAAATCTGCTATTTGTGAATGTCGGAGCCATCTAGCTGCGGTTTTCAAAGCTTAGGCGCTGCTCCTCCTAGCATACGTAGCATACTATGCAAGAGCATTTTACTTCCAGCTGGCAGACTGCATACACGCTCGCTACGTGACATACTACTTGATTGTGATTTGTATGCAANTAAGAGCATTTTACTTCCAGCTGGCCGACTGCATACACGCTCGCTACGTGACATACTACTTGATTGTGATTTGTGTGCAAGATGTAATCTTTGCAAGTTCTATGTAGCATTTTCTGTGATGTAATTTAGGGCAGCAGTGCAACGTAGTTTTGTTTTTACTGAAATGCTGATATATTAGTGTCTTTTCATCGCCTCTATTATGGGTTAATGTTTCTACGAGTGATTTTCCCTTCCCGCATTCACACTAACCATTTAGTAACGTTTTGTTTGGTACCTTTACAATGGTCGCAGTTCCTCACAGTTTTGCAGTACAGCTTCACAGTTCCTCACAGTATCACAGTTCCTAGTTCCGTATCATTATGTAGCCAAATGGGAGAGCTGCAGTATTGCTGCTTCATAGTCTAGCAGCTCCCCAATATGCTGCTTGGTACAGCCTAAATTCTGGAGACTACAGATTTATCCTTAGGGTGAGAATGACTGCGTTTTGGCTACAGTTTTCCACTTGTCTTTTCTTCTCGCCATAAAACATGATTGGTTCACCACTTTATTTCTGAACTTTATTTAATTTCAGATTTGTGAAATCAAGGACATAGAGTAATCTTAATATTGAAAGAGACTTTTCCGCAAATATTCATGGCATATAAATTCTGTTTTACTAATTACTTTCAATAAGTATTTTTCTAGCTGTCCTAATGTAATTATATCTCTATTTCTTTTTCAAGCTTGTTATAATTATAAATTTTTATACTTCACCAATGTTGTAATTATGCCAGTAATATATTGGAAACTTTAAATTCATTATCAAATATAAATTGGACTCCACTTGACCTGACTTATTGTTTGTTAATTTAAACTTTACCTCTGAATGAATTTATTTGTTGAAATATTAGCTTCCTTCAGAAATCACTTAATATTGTTAACCACTTTCACACAGTAATGCATATTTATATTGTATTCTGTTTGGTAGCATTATATTATATTTAAATAGTGGCAACAATAGATGGTAGCAAATCGTAAGTTGTTAATTTTTTAAACTTGTTTCCCTTCACATTTTTTTTAAGAGTCAGGATTTTTATTTTTTTAATAAATGGGTGTTAAATCAATACCTATCAATGCCATCAAAAAAGTAAATTATTTACGTAACTTATTTTATTATTGCAGTTAATTTTATTGTGTGTCTGCCATTATCCATGTTTGTCACTTGTTCCGCTTTTCCAGCATTTACTGTATTATTATGTTATTACTAATGTTGAGAAAATTTCTGTAATTCATGCAAACTTACACTTGTTTTAAAATAGTAATTAGCCTGTGTTATAAAACACTTATCTTTTTTTTTGTAGGTTTATAGCCCCTCTTCATCACTATTTATATATATTATTATTAGTCGAAAATGGCTAATGTTACAATATCTGAATTTCGTTTACGTGATGAATTACTCTACGAATTATTAGTTCGGAACACAAATACTTCAGGTGATGTGCCAATATTGCGATGNACAATTAAATGAAACCTCAATATCATTACAGGCTGCTGCAAGCAGAACTAGCCTAAATAGGTGTTTGTCAAGGCTTAATCATATGATACACAAATTCACCAACTTATTTGTTGGGACAAGATAGTATGCACTCTTTGTATTTAGAAGAGGTAGCCAAATGGCTTCATAACCTGAAACAAACCAAATAATTAATGAAACAGCAATTAAATGCTCTGGCTGGCCAACCCATTAACACCACTATCACTCAGCCTTCAGCTCATTTTCCTGCTAATTCTGACATACTAGATTTTCAGAATTTATCCATTTAAAAAGTGACTGTGCCTGTCACTAGCCTCCAGTGCTTAGACCCTGTGTCTCTAATGACTCACACATATCCTCCTTACCCCTACAACACTCATCACCACTGTCATGCTCTAACATTCCATCTAACCCCTTCCCTACCTCATTGGTATGTTCCACTTCTGACAAATTAAACAGTAGTTAACAATTTGAGGATGATAGCATTTTAACAAGTGTTACTGTTGTGTTCTTCAAACACACACCCCTCATCCAACACCCCACTCATTGCATAAATATCCCTTGTACCAATACCTGCATCACAAATTTCTGAAACTTCTCCAGCTCTTCCCCAAGCATCCCAAATTCTTTCCACAACCACACCCCAGTTCTCGCAAACCCTATTGACTACCCAACCACCACTTCCTTCCTCCCACCCCCTGTTTCCCAGTTACAACCCTTTACAGGTCAGTCCTTGCATTTTCCACAATGCAAGGACTGACCTATATCTCAAGTTCTTGTACAAAACTCAGACAGAACCTACCCCAACACAATCACTGTTACCCCTCACCAAACTGTTCCCACCCATACTACCCCCTCAAAAACCCCTCCAACATCTTCCCTTCCCACTCACAACCTACTGGCATACAGTCAACAGCTCTTCTACCCCATTCACCTCACCACCCTATATTCTCAACCCCTTCACAACTCAAAACCGCATTCCTTCACCAACCCCCATGCATCATTTTCAGTTTTTGAAAAACTTTCACATCCTCTTGAATGAGCGCTTGCAGTTTTCCCCAAGACAGATGGGCTCAGTAGTCCTCAGCTACTTAAGTTTCTGAGAGAATTAATAAAAATTAAACAGAGGGGAAATATCCCTGACAACTAGCTGTTTTGACATAATTTTTCCACTTACCCATTAACTCGAGTGATCAAACCACTTTGGTGATCAACAACAATTATAGTATTGACTAGTATCACCACAACACACTGGATTATTTCATTCCAGCCAGACTTTTAGTTAACATTCAATTGGAATGGTTCAATTGAATACCGAAACATTCTGAACCTCTTGCTCATTACATAGCTAAAATAAAAGTAAGTTGCTATGGTTTTAAGATTGTGCGTTTCTGAAACTGAGATTGTCTCTACTATCCTAGATGGGTTAAATCCTGCTGGGCGTTCAAGCGCCATTTTTGCAACCAGACCACAGATTTTGCAGATTTAGACAGTCTATGCATAAATTCTATTAATGTAGCTGTTGCTGACAAATCTCACGATAAATTTCACCACCATTTCATGAGCCAATCCACACCATTTTATAAATTTCAAAAGCACAGTTCCGATAAAGTTTCTGATCCATCTCAAGATGAAAAGAAAACCAAATTAATGTAAAAGGGCAAAAATAAAAATGTAAAATCATGTAATTACTGTAAAAAGAATGGTCATATTACTTCTGGGTGAAGATTTTTGCTAAAAAAGAAAAAACACATTGGTCTAAATTTGAGAAGTTTGGGTCAACTAAACAAAACAATTTTGCCAAAAACAAAAATTGTCCAAAGAAAGAAAATTAAGTGAACTCTGTTAAACCAGTTTATACAGTATGTACTGTGAACAGTGCTTTTGTTTTTGTTGATTTAGGAAACACATGGAGTAGTTTCAGTGATAGGAAATGTAGGAAATGTAAGAAAAGTGGTTATCTAAGGGGAAAAAAAAAAAGCATCACAACATTGTACCTTTAACAAAGCTATTTTTGCCATATCTCAGCACACAACTTGGTTCAATTAATATCAATGGACTTGTCAATACAGACTCAGTTCGTAGCCTCTGTCAGGATCTGTTTTTCAGAAACTGAAGAAAAAAGATTTATAAAGAGAACAGAGCCAGTAAATTTAAATTGTGTTACAACTTCAGATCAGCCAATGCAAATAAAAGCTGCAGCTTTAGTACGAATCACAATTGATTTGTGTACCCTAACTTTTCCATGTCTTGTGTATGATTATCTTGTGACAGATCTTTCAACATTTTAGTTAAATCAGAAGGTTAAAATTTACAGCTTCTCAATTTTTTATTTCCTCGTTTGTCGTTTCAAACAAATTAACAAAACACCACCTCTTCTTCTCAAACACAATAAATCAGTCTTATTAGTCTTCCATTATTAAGTATTCACCCTTAACACATCCAGCACCAACTATTTCATTAATATTAAAATATACATTATCACATTATTATTATGTTAAACCCACCATGCCCATCCTCGGCTGTGGTTATATGATTTCTGTTAAAGAAAATGACGTTTCATTTTACTTCAGCCTTACTTTGGTTGTTACCTGCTCTCTGCTTGGCTGTCGTCTGACCACGCCTCATCTCTCCTCTAACTAGCAATGGCAATACGAGAGCCAACCAGGATAATTTTCTTTCGTTCACATGTTATATAACATTCAATGCTTACTACCCTCTAGGGAATTAATGAATAAGAACAATGAAAATGGGAATACTAAATATTCTCTAAAAACAAATTAAATCAAACGTACACATGATCTCCATGTCAATGAACTAGTAAAATAACCAAATATGATATGGCACTTTGTTTGAATCATATAATAAAGCTTAATTTAAAAATTATATTAAATGATTTGTCACCCTATGCAAATACTGTTTAATCATAGACGAATATAGTATCTAGAACCAAAGTTAAATATAACACATGAAAAACAGCAATATTACAATAACCTCCCCTCGGTTTGGGACAAATTTTATGAATTTAGTACAAACTGAAATTAATGTAAGAGTTAATTCACTATAATTGCTGCAGCATGCTTTTTACATTTAAACTCGTAAAAATTCACAATTATTATATAAATGTTACAAAATTACAACAGCATATCAAAATGAAAACAAAACATTGACTTACAATATTTTCCTTACAATTTCTTCAGTTGCAAAAGTCTTTCTTCTCAAAAACACTTAACAAATAAATTTTACCTAACCTCCTATATATCCCCTTTCACAACACACTGTATCATTGTTTTATATAATCTACAAATAATTAAATTTACATCAAAGTAATTAAAATATATATTTTTCACCTTCTGTCTGCAAACAGTTATTTTGTTCCTTTCAGCACTTGTCCCAACATATTTACATTTTATTTATTAAAAAAAAATTATCATTACAATTATAACAACAATTTTTCTTGGAGTATTCAATTTATATAATTACATACCATTAAATACCTGAATCATTTCTACCCTCGGTCTATGTATCTTCATATATTAAAAAAAAAACTTTTTAATAATGTTACAGGTTAGGTACCAATATGTGTATCATTTAACATAGAAATAATAATAACATAATTCAGTTTCAATTACATTTTGCTTCATGTTTTACTGCGACTTTTTCTTTAATAATTTTTCTGTGGTTATTTTACTCTAATTTCTATACTACCTCTCGTAACCTATAATCTTTCTTAATCTCCTTTCTTGTTTTTTCTGCACTTCTTTAGGCTGTTTTCTTTCTAACTAATACATTTCTTAAGAGTAAGTATACTAAAATCTTTCCTTAAATGAAAACTTACCTCTCTCATATTATTACTTTATTGAAGGTAATTTTTTAAAACAATTTCCTCCAGTCCATTATTATTTTATCATTTTTACTGAATTAAAATCATTCTCTCTTACATAAAAAAAATTACAGACATTTATTTTCCTATCCTAATTTGTGTATTGTGGGTCTTTGAATAATTTTCTTTCCTTTTCTTCTACTTCCTACCCTTCTAATTTTTTGTTCTTTTTTCCTTCTTTTTTTTCCTTACTACCTTTCTCATACAGTATTTCATCTTTTTTCTTTTCCTTATTGCCTGAACTCTAACCCTCCTTTTTCCTCCTTACCTTCCCCATACAGTACTTCTACAATTTTCTTTCCTCTATTGACTTATCTTTAACATTTTTTTTCTTTTCCTCATTTCTTTTCTGTATTGTGCACCTCAAAAAATTTTGCCCTTATCATTTTCCTCAATCTTACCATATGTCTGAATGTTTGCTCTGTGTTTCATCTANACATTCAAAATTTACCCATCGCTCTTTCTTACATTTTGTACTAGTTTTGAATGTCTGTCCCTTTTGTTTATCTGACCTCCCCTCCCCCTCCAATAATTTCAATATTACTTTACCGTTGTTTCTTAATTTTATTGGTTCCTGATTATTTCCAATTAAAAAATTTCACTGTCCTTTCAAAACACAGACTTTCATTTGTATTCAACATACTCTTATCATCTAATGATACAGAATCCTGTTTGCACATTACCTCCTCTTTACATTTCCCTTCCCTGTCTTGTTTATTTACTTCAACCCCATAATTTTGTTCAAATTTTTTGTGATTGAAATTTTTTTTCCATTTCTTATGATTTTGTTCCTTATTTACAAAATTTTTTCTAATTTATTAAAACCCATCTGTATTTCTTTTTTTATGACCTCCCTACCTCTTTGCATTTTTTCCTGCATTGTTTCAATTTTTTCTAATAACAAACCTGAAATTTTTTTCCATACTAAGTGTTTGCTTTTCTATTGTAGTTTCCTGAATTACCTTGTTCCCAAATCTTACAAAATTTGTTTTTCCTTACTCATTATCACTCATTTTTTTTTTAAATAAAAACAATCTTTGTCAGAAGTAAGTATTTACAAAATTTTCTCTTCTAACATGCAAACACACCAAACAAATATTATTTCTTTATCCAGCACTTGGGTTTCACGGAAAACTATTTCCACGATGTCCCTCGGTGTGGAAAACTGCTTATCGCATCTGCAGACGTATTTCAGATGTTCTCAGCATACCTCGGGCACCGCATCTCAGCATTCTCGTAGTCTAGAAATGTCGCAAATCTCTTTCCCAGGCGTTATTCTTCCCTCTACCGAAGTTCACAGCTTCCGAAGATCGTAGATCAGGAAGTTTGCTTTTCAGCCACACGTATGTATCGCCAGTTGTAACATTTCAGTTAAATCAGAAGGTCGAAATTTACATCTTCGCAATTATTTATTACCTCATTTGTCGTATCAAACAAATTAACAAATAACTACCTCTTTTTCTCAAACACAATAAATCAAGCTTATTTATAAAACTTCCATTGTTAAGTTTTCACCTTTAAAACATCCGGCACCAACTATTTAATTAATAGTAAAATATATATTATCACATTTTTATTACGTTAAACCCACCATGCCCATCCTCGGCTGTGGTTATATGATTTCTGTTAAAGAAAATGATGTTCGATTTTACTTCAGCCTTACTTTGGTTGTTACCTGCTCTCTGCTTGGCTGTCGTCTGACCACGCCTCATCTCTCCTCCAACTAGCAATGGCAATACGAGAGCCAACCAGAATAATTTTCTTTTAACATTCAATGCTTACTACCCTCTAAGGCATAAATGAATAATAACAATAAGAATTGGAATACTGAATATCCTCTAAAAACAAATTAAATCTAACTAGCACATGATCTCCATGTCAAAAAACTAGTAAAATAACCAAAGATTATAGGGCACTTTGTTTAAATAATATAATAAACCTTAATTTGGAAGTTATATTAAATGATTTCTCATCCTAAGCAAATACTCTGTAATCATAGACAAATATAATATCTAGAACCAAAGTTAAACATAACACCTGAAAAACTGCAATGTTACATCTTGATATTGGAGCAGACTTAATTTCCATGACACACATGCTTATTGATCTGAAAGCTAGATGTATTATGTTTAAATTTAATCATCGAGTAATTACTCAATTTTCTAGTTCAGAATCACAGCATAGTGAAAAAGTAAATTTTTAGAAGATAACAAGTAATCAAAACACTCTTGATTTGAATCATCTTGACAGCAAAAAATAACAAGCAATTCAGAATAATGTGCAGATTTGTATTATGTTTTGACTGCAATGCAATGCTACGGTAGCACACAAATTTGATTGAATATGAGATTAAACTTCACGACATTAAACCAGTGAAATACCATCCCTACAATTTGGTACCACCTAAAATGACAATAATTAGACACAAAATTCAGGATCTTTTGACACTAAAGTCATTGTCCCTTCAAAATCATCAGTTCACCTGCTTTTCTTGTGCCAAAAGGTAATGATGATAGTTTGGTAATTGATTACTGTTGTTTGAACAAAAAAATTGACATTGAGAGTAGTCCACTTCCAAATCCGAATTCTGCTTCCCATTGGTTTAGTAAGCGAAACTTTTTTGTGTTTTTGCCCTAAATTCAGCATATCTTCAAATTCCACTTATCGAAAAAAAACATGTAACATTGTGGTTTTTCAGGTGTTATATTTAACATTGGTTCTAGATATTGTATTTGTCTATGATTACAGAGTATTTGCTTTTGGTGAAAATTAATTTAATATAATTTCCAAATTAAGCTTTGTTAAATGATTTAAACAAAAAGTGGAATATAATCTTTGGTTATTTTACTAGTTTGTTGACATAGAGATAGATCATGTGTAAATTAGATTTCAAAAAATGTTATCGTTTTTGCCACAGCCTGAAATTTTTTTTAACAATATCATTAAATGTAAAGTCAATAACAGGAAGTAATGTTCTCAGCTGAACATATTTTCAAATTTCTCAAGGTTTAATGTTGTAATTAATCTTGTTTGCACACAATGCCCAGTGCATCTCTCATTTTAACAAGATTACAATACAACTTATACCTGCCAACTTTTCAATATTTATATGAGTAAAATCATGTAAAATAATTAAATTTGCATAAATAATACCTGGCAATTTTTACATTACCACTAGACGTTCCTCAACTTATAACCTAGCATTATTTCTAACCCAATAAAACTTTATGCAAAAAAAATACACTGAAAATAATTTGTCTAACATATTTTTCATAAATTTAAAAGTTGTGAAGCAATAAAATGCACTAAAAATATTAAGAATAGGGGAAAAAAAAAAGTTAACTAGTACTAATATAAACTCCCAACTATAAAACAAAATCAGGTGTTCATACCTCGGAAAAATATTAGTATGGGTGGATGCACTTCAATTACTGCTGCTGAAAATTTTGTCCTGTGGCATTACCCTCCGGATTAGATCTAGACAGAACTGTACTCTCGATTTTACCCAACTTGTTTTCCAAAACTGTGATCACAATATGATACAATTTTTAATTTGAGTCGTTACTACCATCTGAACAGAGAATGGCCCAGTCTGCAAACGCTAAACAACTTCGGACATTGTATCAACTACCTTCTGANATCTGAACAGAGAATGGCCCAGTCTGCAAACGCTAAACAACTTCGGACATTGTATCAACTACCTTCTGACATTTATAGGCTGCCATTTAATTCAGAATACAAGTTGCTTTTGAACGGACACAGAAGAATTTTTTTGCAACAACCAAGTATGGGAAAATTTTTCTGATAACTATACTGGCATAATCTACTGTGCTAAATGGAATACATGCTATTCTCAACTAAGAAAATGAAAATATGTTCTGCTTTCGTGACGTCCAAGTTGGCATTTGTAATGTTAAAAAAGCTGAGACGATATTATTTTCTTCCTGGCTTTTCACATGCCCCGCGTGCTTCAGACACTCGCATGATTGGTTATGTCATNCTTACATTTTGTACTAGTTTTGAATGTCTGTCCCTTTTGTTTATCTGACCTCCCCTCCCCCTCCAATAATTTCAACATTACTTTACCGTCGTTTCTTAATTTTATTGGTTCCTGATTATTTCCAATTAAAAAATTTCACTGTCCTTTCAAAACACAGACTTTCATTTGTATTCAACATACTCTTATCATCTAATGATACAGAATCCTGTTTGCACATTACCTCCTCTTTACATTTCCCTTCCCTGTCTTGTTTATTTACTTCAACCCCATCATTTTGTTCAAATTTTTTATGATTGAAATTTTTTTTCCATTTCTTATGATTTTGTTCACTAATTTACAAAAAACTTTCTAATTTATTAAAACCCATCTGTATTTCTTTCTTTATGACCTCCTTACCAGTTTGCATTTCTTCCTGCATTGTTTCGATTTTTTTCTAATAACAAACCTGAAATTTTTTTCCATACAAAGTGTTTGCTTTTCTATTGTAGTTTCCTGAATTACCTTGTTCCCAAATCTTACAAAATTTGTTTTTCCTTACTCATTATCACTCATTTTTTTTTTTAAATAAAAACAATCTTTGTCAGAAGTAAGTATTTACAAAATTTTCTCTTCTAACATGCAAACACACCAAACAAATATTATTTCTTTATCCAGCACTTGGGTTTCACGGAAAACTATTTCCACGATGTCCCTCGGTGTGGAAAACTGCTTATTGCATCTGCAGACGTATTTCAGATGTTCTCAGCATACCTCGGGCACCGCATGTCAGCATTCCTGTAGTCTAGAAATGTAGCAAATCTCTTTCCCAGGCGTTGTTCTTCCCTCTACCGAAGTTCACAGCTTCCGACGATCGTAGATCAGGAAGTTTGCTTTTCAGCCACACGTATGTATCGCCAGTTGTAACATTTCAGTTAAATCAGAAGGTCGAAATTTACATCTTCCCAATTATTTATTACCTCATTTGTCGTATCAAACAAATTAACAAATAACTACCTCTTTTTCTCAAACACAATAAATCAAGCTTATTTATAAAACTTCCATTGTTAAGTTTTCACCTTTAAAACATCCGGCACCAACTATTTAATTAATAGTAAAATATATATTATCACATTTTTATTACGTTAAACCCACCATGCCCATCCTCGGTTCTGGTTGTATGATTTCTGTTAAAGAAAATGATGTTCGATTTTACTTCAGCCTTACTTTGGTTGTTACCTGCTCTCTGCTTGGCTGTCGTCTGACCATGCCACATCTCTCCTCCAACTAGCAATGGCAATACGAGAGCCAACAAGGATAATTTTCTTTTAACATTCAATGCTTACTACCCTCTAAGGCATAAATGAATAATAACAATAAGAATTGGAATACTGAATATCCTCTAAAAACAAATTAAATCTAACTAGCACATGATCTCCATGTCAAAAAACTAGTAAAATAACCAAAGATTATACGGCACTTTGTTTAAATAATATAATAAAGCTTAATTTGGAAGTTATATTAAATGATTTCTCATCCTAAGCAAATACTCTGTAATCATAGACGAATATAATATCTAGAACCAAAGTTAAATATAACACCTGAAAAACTGCAATGTTACATCTTGATATTGGAGCAGACTTCATTTCACACATGACACACATGCTTATTGATCTGAAAGCTAGATGTATGTTTAAATTTAATCATCGAGTAATTACTCAATTTTCTAGTTCAGAATCACAGCATAGTGAAAAAGTAAATTTTTAGAAGATAACAAGTAATTTAAACTCTGTTGATTTGAATCATCTTGACAGCAAAAAATAACAAGCAATTCAGAATGATGTGCAGATTTGTATTATGTTGTGACTGCAGTGCTAGGATAGCACACAAATTTGATTGAATATGAGATTAAACTTCACAACATTAAACCTGTAAAATACCATCCCTACAATTTGGTACCACCTAAAATGACAATTATTAGACACAAAATTCAGGATCTTTTGACACTAAAGTCATTGAGCCTTCAAAATCATCAGTTCACCTGCTTTTCTTGTGCCAAAAGGTAATGATGATAGTTTGGTAATTGATTACTGTTGAACAAAAAAATTGACATTGAGAGTAGTCCACTTCCAAATCCGAATTCTGCTTCCCATTGGTTTAGTAAGCGAAACTTTTTTGTGTTTTTGCCCTAAATTCAGCATATCATCAAATTCCACTTATCGAAAATTCAAAACATGTAACATTGTGGTTTTTCAGGTGTTATATTTAACGTTGGTTCTAGATATTGTATTTGTCTATGATTATAAAGTATTTGCTTTTGGTGAAAATTCATTTAATATAATTTCCAAATTAAGCTTTATTAAATGATTTAAACAAAAAGTGCAATATAATCTTTGGTTATTTTACTAGTTTGTTGACATAGAGATCATATGTAAATTAGATTTCAAAAAGTGTTATCGTTTTTTGCCACAGCCTGAATTTTTTTTAACAATATCACTAAACGTAAAGTCAATAACAGGAAGTAATGTTCTCAGCTGAACATACTTTCATATTTCTCAAGGTTTAATGTTGTAATTTATCTTGTTTGCACACAATGCCCAGAGCATCTCTCATTTTAACAAGATTACAATACAACTTATACCTGCCAACTTTTCAATATTTATATGAGTAAAATCATATAAAATAATTAAATTTGCATAAATCATACCTGGCAATTTTTACATTACCAATATATGTTCCTCAACTTATAACCTAGCCTTATTTCTAACCCAATAAAACTTTATGCAAAAAAAATACACTGAAAATAATTTGTCTAACATATTTTTCATAAATTTAAAAGTTGTGAAGCACCAAAATGCACTACAAATATTCAGAATAAGGAAAAAAAAGTTAACTAGTACTGATATAAACTCCCAACTATAAAACAAAATCAGGTGTTCATACCTTGGAAAAATATTAGTATAGGTGGATGCACTTCAATTACTGCTGCTGAAAATTTTGTCCTGGGGCATTACCCTCCCGATTAGATATAGACAGAACTATACTCTCGATTTTACCCAAATTGTTTTCCAAAACTGTGATCACAATATGATACAATTTTTAATTTGAGTCGCTACTACCATCTGAACAGAGAATGGCCCAGTCTGCAAACGCTAAACAACTTCGGACATTGTATCAACTACCTTCTGACATTTACAGGCTGCCATTTAATTCAGAATACAAGTTGCTTTTGAACGGACACAGAAGAATTTTTTTGCAACAACCAAGTATGGGAAAATTTTTCTGATAACTGTACTGGCATAATATGCTGTGCTAAATGGAATACATGTTATTCTCAACTAAGAAAATGAAAATATGTTCTGCTTTTGTGACGTCCAAGTTGGCATTTGTAATGTTAAAAAAGATGAGACGATATTATTTTCTTCCTGGCTTTTCACATGCCCCGCGTGCTTCAGACACTCGCATGATTGGTTATGTCATTTTCTCCACTGTGTGCTATACTAACCTTGCACCAACACAAGATGTAGAACATAAATTTCTCACCCTTTTAAGACTTTCATATATGGAAAACCAGCTCTGTATGAATACCTGTATGTTTTAAATTACTACTTTTTAACTTGCTCATTTTCAAATAGGATAAAACCACACATTATTAAATCACAACACATATTATTAAAAAATTCTCAGTTCACACACTGCCACTACTGTTAACCTAAAATCATAACATGAAAAAACTCTCAAATTACTGTACGTCCCATACATAAGTCATGTTAGAGTAATTTCGCGTATATTTTGTTATCTTACAGATGCAAAACACGTTAACACCTTGCTCTAAAAGCAAACTATGACCCACAAAAACATAAGCGGTATGTGCACAATATCCACNGATGCAAAACACGTTAACACCTTGCTCTAAAAGCAAACTATGACCCACAAAAACATAAGCGGTATGTGCACAATATCCACCTTCGTATCACTGTACGATATAAAAGCGAAAAAAACACACACGACACCTTGAAACTTTCTCAACAATGTTTAACAACTGCTAAGTGGTACGATTCCGTTCATCAACCAAAAAATTCACAACACAGAGCTATTCAGCAACTAAACAGTTTACTTTACAGACATGTTAAGTAACTGCTGGATAGATAAATTTTGTTGTCTGAATGGGCGAATACGAAGAGAGAAAGAGAAATAGAGTCTCGGATTCGTCAAGCAACAGCCAATGAGAAAGAAAATGTCAATGGCAAAGACACTTATTTTTAAAAAAAAAATTTAATCCATAAAAAAAATCACAAGCTTTTGTAAACCGTAAAATAAAGCCCCAATACGTACATTTTGCGCGCAAATCTTAAAAGTTGGCAGGTTTGAACTATATATTAGTAGTGCTTCCATCTTGAAAAACTCTGTCAAGCAGCCAAAAATAGCAGCACTGAAAATTACAATACAAACATGACTACAGCCTGTAAAGTAGGTTTTTCAGGTCAAATAACTTCTTTCTTGGAATTAAGTCCAGAAAATATTTTATTACAGCATTTCAAGTAATCTCTGAACTGCTGCCTGTGAAGTAAGCCACCAACTAGGGACATGTAATAAAATGATGAGGTGGAATCTTCAAACTGCCCTGAACATTGCAGTAATCACCCCAGCAAGATGACCCAAGTCAAATGGTTCGTTTGTAAACCCCCGTATCAATTTTGAAAGTGAATATAAAGCACAAAGTTACTATTTGTGCTGACAGCTATATTTTAAAATATCAAGTCTTGATATAAAATGTTACAAAGGAATGGGTTACAGCAGTCTGGAGCATACAGTATACCCCTCACAATACACTACTTTGGGCGAAGTGGTTGATTAAAATAAATTTACACTTAGCACTGAGAATAATTTGTGATAAAACACAACACTACATACCATAATATAAGACTTGATTCAAAATTAAATACATGTAAATTAAAATAATATAACCACACAGAAGTTAAAAACTTGCTTAAGACTTACTGTGTGTAACCACACAAAAATCAATTATGAAGATGGGAAAAAAATTACAAAAAATGACCATGCTCAAAAAAAGTTAAAATAAGTTTAAAAAAGATTGTTACAAGTCCTGAATAATTTAACATTTACCAAAATTTTGTATCAACAGTCCAAATTTTGCATCTACCTAAACTTCGTATTTACCTCAATTTCATAGTCTTGTATTGACCATAGTCTTGTATTGACAATAGTCTTGTATTGACANTAAACTTCGTATTTACCTCAATTTCATAGTCTTGTATTGACCATAGTCTTGTATTGACAATAGTCTTGTATTGACAATAATCTTGTATTGACCATAGTCTTGTATTGACAATAGTCTTGTATTGACCTTAATATTGTATAAACCTTAACTTGATATTTTTGAACAGTAATAATGGCCTTGCAGACTACAAGAACAAGAGACAAATAGCAGAATCAGACACCTTAAAAATACACTTTTAGTTATCTCCCAGTGACCAAGTTTCTCAATATAGAAAAGAGTTTGACTTTAAAAGGAATGCAGTCCCTAAAGTTTGTGTCTGTTTTAGCTATTAGAAAAGTCATTCCATTCAGAAGATTATTTTAAATAGAGTTTGTAATATTTCGGTCATTTTTATGTTCCCTAACATTAACCTTATTTATGAATTAAATTTCCCAACTACAGCCTGGCTGGGAATAATGCCGTTGCAACAGCTATCTCAGCTAATTTCGCAAATGGAGGTTAGTAACAGTTATTTGAATTGGAATGCTGAGATTCTGTTCATTTTTTATTGTATCATTCATTATCTCAAATAAAAAATATATCACTCAATTTCCATTATTGTTGATGAAACTTAAAACATCTTGCAGCAATTACAGACGAACAGCTTCCGTATAAACTTTACAAAGAAGGCAAACACGAGGCTGCCTACACCCTAGTGGCTACGTATGCGGGCGGAAATAATTTAGTAGAAACAAATGTTGTTCAGTCCAAAAAAGTCATTAGACGTTAAGCCACGAGTGCTACCCACGCACTGTAAATTTTCCTTTAAATATATCATTTTACTTCACCTCAACACATACGTGTCCATTCTAGGCGGTGGTGGCACTATTTGTGAAAGAGGAATGTGCTAGACTCAACATTCAGCATCACCCTGTTCTAACCTGCCCTCTGATTGGCTGTCGGCTCACCATGCCACACTACTACTCCAATCAGGAATGGCAAGACGAGAGCCAATAAGGATACTTTTCTTTAATTTCACGTGATCGACAAAATGCAATACTTACTATACACTCCAGGGGCTAATGAACCATAACCTCAAACTAACCTCTACACCAAAAAAACTCGTGAAAAAAAACCAAATATATCACTACGCTTAAATAACCTACCAAAGCTTAATCTGAAAATTATATTAATGACTCGCCACCACAACCAAAAGACAAAAATTAAACCCCAAAAACCGCAATGATACGATTTCACTTATTTGCATGAAGTTTTTAAACACAGCTCCATCATCAGTTAATGATAAAACATCAAAATATGCTTGCGAATATCATTATTCAATAAAATTTTCACATCACAACCTCTTGTATAATTTCTTGCTCTTCTTTCCCAACAATAAGCATATAATCGACAGCAGCAACCGCAGTTTGTGTGAAAAAGACATAGTTAAACTAGTGTTTCTGCTCACAGGTTAATGCTTCCTCAAAAAAAAACAAGGAAAAAATAAACAATGCATTGAAGCCTGAGTGGAGTGGAGATATTTGCATGGCTCTTAACATCAAGGTCTTGAGAGCCGATGCGGGTGAAGCAAGGCGAGTGTATGAAGCAGTGCCAGAATGCAAGGACAGGGAAACGGGAGATCCCAGAGAAAACCTGCCGACCAGCAGCAGCATCCGGCATGATTCCCACTTTGAAAATCAGGGAGTGACCCACCAGATATCAAACCCAGTTCACCTAAGTGGGAGGTGAGTAGTCTGAACACTAAACCACTGAGGCNTGAAGCAAGGCGAGTGTATGAAGCAGTGCCAGAATGCAAGGACAGGGAAACGGGAGATCCCAGAGAAAACCTGCCGACCAGCAGCAGCATCCGGCACGATTCCCACTTTGAAAATCCGGGAGTGACCCACCAGATATCAAACCCAGTTCACCTAAGTGGGAGGTGAGTAGTCTGAACACTAAACCACTGAGGCCCCCATTGAATACTATTTAAATGTGTCTATAGCATGCTGAGTTTGCTTCCTTTGGCAGCATGCTATGAGGTGACTACTGTACAATATTTTCCATTTTTGTTATTAACGCAGGTATGTATTTAATGGTCTTTCTTCTCCATCACAATATGATGCCAACAAAACCAATGTCTGCCACAATGTATTTATCACAGTCCGCCAGCAACAGCCAGCCAGCCTCACTCCGACTACAACTCATCACGCAGCATAGCATCGCATCGCGCTGTAAAATAGGATGTAAGTTAACTTTTCCAATAACTTGTGCATTTCAAATTTTGAAGAGCTGCAGGCATTTTGGGCTAACCATCAATTTCAGTAATAATAGTAAGAAACAATTGCAATTAAGTTTAATAATTTTGAAAACTCTCAGTTACGTCTGTTTTACTTTCCCTTCCTACATTGCAATTTGAATTTCATGCTTCAAGTTCTATGTTTACATTCCTTGGTTGAAGACTTTAACTTGTATATTTTGTTAAGGTTATAAAGCAATAAATAACTTCTACGGTGACAGAAGTGCAAAAATTTTAGGTTTATGTTTATTTTTAAAATATATTTTAGGATAGTTTTATACTAAGACAACAAGGCCGCAATTCTTGAGTGCAGTTTGATAAAGTTCAGAACCTGTGTTTATACATGTCCGTCCAACCATTATTCTGAGCNGCCGCAATTCTTGAGTGCAGTTTGATAAAGTTCAGAACCTGTGTTTATACATGTCCGTCCAACCATTATTCTGAGCATTGCATTACACACCACAGTGGCTTCTGCTTCTCCCTGTAAACTCTTCAATTATATTTTATAACTAAACTATCTGCAAATAATTTGTTTATTTTCAACCAATTTTGCGAAGTTCGTCTGTGCCAGTCTCACGATGTCACAGCCAGCCATAAGGGATTCAGGAATGGCCGAGAGCCATCACAGGCCATATACGAATTGGCACTTTTGGTTTACTAAAAAAGTATGTGACTATAATTAGTTTACTAAAATGATGACATATTAGGTATTTTAGTATGTAACGAAACTTACTAAAATACTAAATTACCNTATAATTAGTTTACTAAAATGATGACATATTAGGTATTTTAGTATGTAACGAAACTTACTAAAATACTAAATTACAAAATCACAACCATCTCTGAAAAAGTGACTACCGATGACATCCAAATTGAACGCAACTAAAATACTATTATAGTCCATTCAAGGTTACTTCCAACTTTTCTGAAGCCCTGTTAAAGTTCTACTTGCAGGATATTCCTCCACCTCATGCAAACGAAGTCTAGGAAATTACACTAATGGGACAACGCACCACATTCATGCGCACTCACATAAATAATATTTTTCATGAGAACTATTTCTTACTAGACATTACCAATACACCTATTTCCTCACTGTTTTTATTCGTATTTATTATAAATTAGACATAATAATTTATAACTAAAATATAACTGAAATTTCAATTTAACCAACAGTAAGATTCTTTTATGTTAACAGAAGTATAAAACGTTTGTAATACGTGACATAGTTAAGAAACAACCAAACACATCATGCATGGGGTGATTTTTCAAAGGTTTGATTAGAAAAGTGCGAAGGAACTGTGAACAGACTGCTAAATGGTCAATTCGAACTCTGCCTCTGGCTCAGGCCTAGGTGCAAAGACAAGCATTCTTACCCCACCTACTCCCTTGTCCCTACCACAATAAACAAATCCCTTCCACCCTCATCCTTCAGAGCAGGGGGCTCCGCAGGCATCCTTTTATCGTTTCCTGCTTTCTCTATGCCTGAATTTCCGACGCCACCGTTATTAGTTAACACGTTGTGGCATTCCAACTTTTAAAGGCAGTGCAGATTCTTTATAGCTTAGTTCTCTTGTCACAGTTTCTGAAGTTCTAATGCAAATTTCATAAACCATGAAAAATTCCTGTCATTTGGACAAATTCCTGTACATTTCCAATCGCTGGACTCCCTGATAACACAAAATAAATGTGTGTGATTACATAGAGGTTATTTCTTCACATTTGTTAAAAATTTAACAAAAGCAGATTTTCAAAACTTTTACTGTGTAATTTTCCTCTCTTCTGTGACCAAATTCTTTCGTCTACACTCATTTGTAAAAAAAAATTGATTACCATGAACAAATCACACAAGCACAATGAAGGTTCTCACACAGTATCATCACAGCCAAACATGTGTCCCATTTTCGTTTAATGCTGTTTGCTTGCACAGATGTTCCACTAGAGGGCTGTAAGACACCAAATAAGGCCTTAATAACAGTGTGAGCAGTGAAAGATACAAAACCAAAGTTCAGTGAACACGCAGCATGCCCTGATGGTGCATTCAACAAGCGTTTGCCCAGCTGGATGAGTTTGAGAGAGAGGCTGCATTGTCTGCCTCCAAGAAGCAGGTTGAGCGTTTCAGTACATTGCTTGCACTTGAACCATTCTGTCTATACTGTCAGTCAGGGTTGGATGCAGAGAGAAGATTGTTTCATCATGCAACAGGCTGCGCTGTCTGATGACCACGTGGTTCGTGATCACTGTGGATATATTTTTATATTGATCTTTCGTGGCGCGAGGCACTTGTTTCCCTGCTTAAACTCCATGGTTTTAAGCTCTTTGACGTATCCTTTCTCAGTGATCCCGTTTAAATTCTTTGGCCTTAAGCTCTTTGACATATCCCTCCTCCTCGCGCTTGCGTGTTTATTTTTGCAGTCTGCTTGAACCCTAGTATACATAAGGCTTTCCAAGCTCATTTTAGCAACTCACTCTCTGCTGTCATCCGAACTCCAGAGCTACACGTTACAAGGTTGGTCATGGTGTGAGATTTTATTATAATGTTACGTAATTAGCACACGTATGCAGTTGGGCATAGTAGGCCATGTGGAATTAAGTTTTGTGTCATAGCTTTTCATTTTTAATTAATTTTGGGCAGCCTGTTACAAATTCATGTTTCAGTTAACTTGAAGGTGGTCGTGCAACTTCAATTCTAATAAAAAGTCAATTGTATACAAGTTTTAAATTGTCAGTGTGAACTCATTATGTGCCGTTGTTTTTAATTATGTTGTTTTCGTTGACGAGTTTCAGTAAATTAATTGGGCCACGCCCCATAGACACTACGCATGGAGGGTTTTAAAGGTTGTATGTGCCATGCCATGATGTTCCATTTTTAATATTTCCATTTTGGCTCTTTTTATAAAAAAATTGTACTTCTGTCCAGGTTTTTATTGTAGTACACGACTTTCAAAGGCCAGCTGGCACCTGTGTAATCTTACAGTTTTCTTAACAGTTTTTAATGTACTGTACTTATTTGAACTGTGCAGGGCCCTTCTGGTGCCCATGCACTGCACTGTTGTAATGTGTTATTTAATTGACGTCAGCTTAACTCTTTAAGTGGGTTTAGTTTCACGTTGTGAGGTAATTTGGGCCCTGTTGCTGCTACAAACATTAACTTTGTATTGAATCGATAAAGGTACTATTTCGTTGTAAATTGAATAGTCTCGTGGGAATTAGTAATTAAAAAAATGATTTACAGAAATTTGTGTGTTTTGAAAATATTTCAATTTGGAGTGTTTTGGTAATAAATTTTCTAGTAACAACTATTTTCATTTATATTTTTGTATTGAATTGTGGCATATACGTCACAAGGCTATAAGCACTCTATAGACGTTGCTGCGCACCATTCGGGGGCATATCACTGCAGCTGGAGATATGCCTGTGTCCACCAGTACCATATCCAGGTGGCTAGCAAAGCAGGATGTTGNCATATCACTGCAGCTGGAGATATGCCTGTGTCCACCAGTACCATATCCAGGTGGCTAGCAAAGCAGGATGTTGTCGCGGCGCCCCTTACGTACACCATTACGACCTAAGCATCACCAACCCCGTGTGACCTACCAGGAACGGGCAGTATGACAGCTTGTTGACAATGAATGGTGTTCAACTATGAATAACAATTCTGTCTGGATACAGACGACCGCCGAATTTGAATCTGGAGATGTCCTGGCTAGCACCATGATCCATGCTTCATTGTACAGAGGCACACCATCGCAAACAGAGGTGTCATGAT
>NQII01001618.1:0-30314 GCA_002778355.1 Clitarchus hookeri
GTCCTCAATGCTTTCATCCTACCACTTCTCACCTACGCAGCACCAGCCTGGATCACAGCTTCACCAGTTACTCACTACCCACTCTACACAACATACTGCGCAGGTCTCCGAAAAATAACTGGTAGCCACTCAAGAACACACCGAAGAACCATGCTACAGCTAACAAGTATGCCACTTGAAATACGCGAAAGAAGGAGGACGCAAATTGCTTCCGCACTTCAGTCAATGCGAGCGTAGGATAGCAATATTTACAAAAAAAAATTGCTTAATTTTTTTTACAAATATTTTAATATTTTTGAAGACTTTACCTTGCATAACACCGCTTTTTTTTTTTAAATCTAACCAAATTCCTTGAGGGAGTTTTTGTGATTTTGTTACACATAATAGCTGTTACCTACTGCTGATATCGGCTTGTTTTCAGTATATATTCTCCTGTCATCGTCAAGAGTTTTCTCCAACGACACAGCTCCGCAATGGCGTATGCCCACGATAAAATATTGTCCATTTAATTACTCGCCCCCCGTTGCACGAATCATTAAAAGAACATGTTTTATACATACACAACCTGTAAAATTCGCGTAATTTTACCGAAAAAAATTAAGACTTAATATCGGTATATTTACTCCAGTTGTCGTCGTTTTATTATTTGCTTCTGGCTCGTAAAAAAAAAACCCGTTTAGAATTTAAGTTGGTTGTATCTGATTCGAACGTTTCATAACCAAACGTTTCTTATTGGCTCAGAGTCCTATGGGGCGTGCCAAGTAAACTGTATGTGGTCCAACGGCGGTAACGATACAAGTGTAGAAGTGTTTGAAGTATAGCATTTCGCTATCGGTTGTTCACGGTAAACTGAGCACTTTTGAAAGCCCTGCTTAAGATCGAAGTGTATGAACACCGCGTATTCTTCCACCACATGTAAAATTAACACTGCCGTGGGCCTGTTCACTTTATCCACGCGTCGATCAAGTGAAAATATGAAATTATTATAAAAGTAAATATTTCACAAATTTGCTAATTCTTACACTTAGATGCATTAAAAAAAAAGCAGAAAGCAACAGAAATAATTTTAGTATTTACAGACGTTTACCAAACATTTTTAATTCAACGTTGAGACTTGGAACTACTTTCCTCCGTCGTTACCAACAACTTTACTGATCGTATGCCACTCGGTGCGTCCGTTACTATATACAGGATGATTCTAAAATCATAGGACAAACATTGAGGGGTGGTAGAGCTCACTAAAACAAACAATTATTGTATAGGAATATATGGGCGGGAGTAACGCGTTGAGGCACAAACACAAAAATAACACATGAAATGCAACACACTGTTTATTTACAACGCCACCGCTAAATGCCTTTTTACAGCAATGTTGATAATAATTGCTCAAAATTGCTACCACCGACAGTAATGCAAGCTTGGTAGCGTCGGTGGAGTGATTGGCGAACAGATTCAAATACGCCTGGTATTTCACGCACGCCACCATTGTCAGCCAATCACGCAATATGTAGAGGTCGCCAAGCATGCGTGACTGTTGAAGGATGCACTTCCAGCAACTGTTTTAACATTTTCTGTACGGAATCACTCGTTAAGTATGCTGCTAATGAACATTTTATGTTTCCGTTAATGTGTTATGTTTTTGTGTTTGTGCCTCAACGCGTCACTTCCGCCCATATATTCCTATACAATAATTGTTTGTTTTAGTGAGCTCTACCACCCCTCAATGTTTGTCCCGTGATTTTAGAATCATCCTGTAAGCAGATAGAAGACGTGGAATTTTTTAAAGGTTGATTCCGAAAGTGCTCGCTTGATCGTGAACAGCCTTGAATTATACTTTAAGCACAAGGCTGCTTCGCCCGAGGAGGAAAATGCCTGTAGTCCCATGAAAATATTTCCCGTCTGATTGGGCACATGAACGCTCCTGTTTATTGCCGGTAACTTCAAGTGCTTAACGGGGAAGTATCCTTTGCCATCTTGGATTTACGTATTTACCTCCATAACTTAATTTTTGGAGTCGNGGTAACTTCAAGTGCTTAACGGGGAAGTATCCTTTGCCATCTTGGATTTACGTATTTACCTCCATAACTTAATTTTATGTAGTCGATATTCAAAAACCAAGCTAGTCAAGGGCACGGGGAACATTTTGACAGTTATTTCGAAATCCCACTTATTTTTCTTACATGATTAGCTTCACGTCTGTAACCGTAATCAAACATGACCTAATTATTTAATAATTTCAATCCCACGTGGGAAAATACAGGTATAATTGAAACCCTACAAATTAAAAAAAAAAAATTCTTTAAGTAGTCCTCTAAGTCATGTCTAGCTTTGNCCTAATTATTTAATAATTTCAATCCCACGTGGGAAAATACAGGTATAATTGAAACCCTACAAATTAAAAAAAAAAATTCTTTAAGTAGTCCTCTAAGTCATGTCTAGCTTTGACTTATTTCTGGTCGTACATTTTCATTACGAAGATTTGTACGAAAATTCTAAGATGGAGTGGATACTACCCACTTAACTAGCCTAAGGTTGCGACTAAATACGCCGGGCCTGCCTAAACTTAACTTCTCCATAAACAATCCGCAAGACCTGGAACATCACACCTCAAACCTCACACACATCATCAAAACTGCAGCAGACGCGGCCATTCCAATCACTACACCTTCTGACACATTACCCACACTGCCACCAAAAATACGAGCCATACAAAAACTGAGAAACAAATTCCGAAGAACATGGCAACACTCACGAAAACCATATCACTGGTGGGCCTACACACATCTCCGCGACATCAGCAAAAAACTTTACAAACAATGGATCCAGGAGGAAACAACCAGAAAACTCACCGCACTCACCACAAAAAATGGATCGNCAAAAAACTTTACAAACAATGGATCCAGGAGGAAACAACCAGAAAACTCACCGCACTCACCACAAAAAATGGATCGGTCTGGCAATTCATACGATCTCAAAAACCCAAACCACCATTCATGCCTCCCCTCAAAGAAGGCACAATCTTACACGAAGACACCCAGGTCAAAACAGAAATACTAGCAAAATATTTTGAATCCACTTACAAACAGCCCAGATTACCACAATCACTCTCACCACCACCCAGTGATTCAGAAGAAGACACTGACAAATCACCATCAGTCACTCTTCCGCCAAGAGATGCACTCCCGGACACCAAACTAGTCACACCAAGTGAAGTAACTTACATACTCACAAAAACCCTCAAAACCTCTTCCGCTCCTGGGGAAGACAACATACCAAATGCAGTACTCATCCACCTTCCACAGAAAGCAATAATTTACCTCACGAAAATCTTCAACAGCATCATCATCACATCACACTTCCCAGCCTGCTGGAAAAACGCAATCATCGTACCTATCCACAAACCAGGGAAATCACCACACAGCACTTCTTCATACAGACCCATAGCACTTCTGCCATCACTTTCCAAAATCGTAGAAAAAATCATCCTATAAAGAATACTCTCAACAGTAGAATCAGAACAACTTCTCCCTCACTTCCAATTTGGCTTCAGGAAATCACACTCCACTACACACGCAATAGCCAGAGTCACACACGCCGTATTCTCAGCTCTATCAAACAAACGAAGAGCAGCAGCAATCCTCCTTGATCTAACACGAGCCTTCGACTCAGTACATCACGGCCACCTCATCACAAACCTTACAGCAACAGGAATTTCTAGACACCTCATCCGCGTTATTCACTCATTCCTATCCAACAGAACCTTCCAGGTAAAAATACAAAATAACTTCTCCAGCCGCCACCCAGCAGAAGCAGGAGTCCCACAAGGAGCCATCTTAAGCCCAATTCTCTTCGCCCTATACATCAGATTACTACCAGTACCAATACACACCAAAATCACCTTATACGCAGATGACACTATCATTCTGGCCTCAGACAAAAACACATCAGAACTAACAAGAAAACTCCAGGTGGCCTTTCAGACAATCAAAAATTTCTTCAACACCTCAGGCATTACTCTAAACCTAGGCAAAACCAAAACAATATACTTCTCACGCCTACCAGCAGACATCCCTCCTCCACCACTCATTCTCAACTCAGAACCCATCAACTGGTCAGACAAACTCAAATACCTGGGCATCACACTGGACCCAAAACTAAACTTTCAACAACACATCCGTGAAACCGCAGGCAAAGCAAGAGGAGCCATATACAAATTACACCATATACTCTCACCTGCCTCCGGAATAGAACAGAAAACCAGAATCACAGTCCTCAATGCTTTCATCCTACCACTTCTCACCTACGCAGCACCAGCCTGGATCACAGCTTCACCAGTTACTCACTACCCACTCTACACAACATACTACGCAGGTCTCCGAAAAATAACTGGTAGCCACTCAAGAACACACCGAAGAACCATGCTACAGCTAACATCCTCAACAAGTCTAGTATTCCACTTACAAAACACAATTACAACCTTCAAAGAAAAAATCTCAGAACACCAGAACCCATTGATCAGAAACCTCACCAACCACATAGCGGGACTCAAGCCACCATTCCTATCCACAGACCACCTTAGGGAACAGCGCCACGAACGCCTCTTTTATATCAGCGAGGAAGACGAGCCACACGAAACCAATAGCACCCACGACAACAGCCAACCTACACTCATCACAACCAGAACATGCACCCAAGACTCCACCACAGACCCCAGCAGTGACTCCAGCACAGAATCAGAAGACTCCTCAACATCTTCAACAACATCAACATCTACATCATCTACCATATCAACACCAACAAATTAATTCAACAGAAGGTTTTTTACCGGGGGTACTCCCCTTTTTCCTTATAACAATATTTAAACTAATTTAAACAAATCAAGACCCTTCAATAACAACAAGAACCCCAAATTCAACAAGAAATTAAAGATCTCTGAAATAAATAAAATACCTTACCAACTAAGTAATTATAAGCACTTTAGAACATTAAGAACACTATTAGAATCAAGCCTTCCATTAAATTATAAAGTAAATTCAATTAAAAACTGGCAATATCACATAGAACACATAGAACTAATTTTAAGGCCAGTATGCATTAAGCTTGGAATGGCATAAAAAAAAAAGTCCATGTTCAGTCGTGTATAGCTTAAAGCCAACATGGTTTCTGCATGGAATATTAATTAAATTCAATAGCCATGTATCTTACTAATCAAATTATACCCCAGACATATGTACTTGACCTCCGCTTGTCATAAATGTTTAAATATATCTCTGAGACTGAGCACGAAGTCCATTTTCAGTGACTTCTTGAGAGAAAATCGTAGGATGTGTTACTGAAAATTTATTTATTTCAATGGACACACATCTACTGAATAAACTGATATCCTATAGGAAACCTATTAGTCACCAAAATAATGTGTATGCCCATAACTCATGGCAAGTGCAAATTTTGCGTTATTAATTATTCAAAGTCATAAAGAAACTAGGGTTTGGTTCTTTTCTGGTTTTCAATTCTTGGTTTCACTGGTTCTTAGTCTTGAGAACCAGAACTGAATACTGGAGTTATATTCTCAGTTTCTTGATTTTATTTACGACAGCAACAGATATCGCTGCCGTCAAGTTCGTACTATGTACAGTAACAATTTATATGTAAAGTTTGTTCCCCAGAAAAATTGCGCACATCACACAAACACAATTCACCGCTATAAACAAACAAGTTCATCAGCCATGAACTAAAATAAACTGCCATAGATGTCGCCTAATCCTGGTGTATCCACTATGCACAAAATTTCCAGCACTATTGACACTAGCGACACTTCCCGTCATTCTAATGAACTACTCGAATGGTCGATCATTGGGAAAATGGCGTCCATGTAAACTGTTAATAATCCATCAATGGGAACCACAGTCATTAGAAATTGGTAATGCATCTGGCATAAACAAAACACTTGGAGTGCTTAGAACTTAATAAGTTTTTTATTACTGCGAGTTTGTACATGGCATTGGTATCAAAAATGTATTTCTCTTTTGTAGATAATGTATATTTCTTTTATCCATTTACTTAGATAAACAGCAAATAATGGCTTCTGAAGTGTTGCAGTATTTTACTATTCAGAGTGAAAATGAATTTATGTGGAGTTTTAATGTGTGAAAAACTGATTTCTCGGGGAACGTTGAAATCAACATCAAATTTGAAACACAAATATTCATTAGTTAAAAATGGGACATATTTTAATGTCTTGTAAATATACAGATTACAGGTGAGCCTGATTTTAAAAAGTTGCAGTGGTGGGGGGCGGGGGGAAGAGGCCTGCGAGCGTGGGATTTTTAGTTCAAGCCGAGTCCTAGTGAGCATACTGAAAAGTTCCCAAGCTTTAAGCTCAAGCTCTTTAGCTGCATAGAAAAAAAATAATTTTTATATTAAAGATATTAGTATTAGTATTTTGAAGGTACTCTGTGTTTATGTCTGCAGTTCTATGGAATAATTTTAACAGAACATGCCTATCTTTCAAAATATTGTTTAGTTTATGAATAATTGAACATCTGTTTACTGTGAAAACGTTTCCATAATTTCTTCAGTTTTGGTGAGTTAATTTCGGTCTGTTTTTAGCTACTTTTTGTAAAATTAAAAAAATACATATTTCAATGAGACACGTAAAAATGTTTTGGAGAGTGCCACATTTTGCATCAGCCCAACAATTTTGACTGCAAAAACTTAAGACCTTGTAACTTATGAAAATTAGTTAAAATTATTTATGTTTCATCATCTATGTAATTTGCAGGTTAAAAGAACATAAATATTGCACTAAATAACTGGTTCTTTTCACATTTTTAGCCATAAAGCTTAGTTTTTGGTGAAATAACCTATCCATCCATCATTGTAGATGTCTGTTTTCTCTCCGCCAATGCTACTGAGATTTGTGAAACGTGCTGGACCAATTGTTCTTGTTAATGTGTCTTGCTATGGATTTTGTGTGTTGAGGACACACATACACTCTTTATATTTGTATTGTAATACTTGCACATTGCAACTTTAACATTATGAAAATGTCAAATTTTCCCTTTGTAACTTATATTGCCATATTAATAACTTAACATCAAGTTTAATCCAGCATGTTTTAAGATAACCTAAGCAAGCGCCATTTTAAGTTTTAATATCTCATTCTATACCATCAAATGTCGTTCCCACTAGCAATTGATTCAGCACAAATGACTTTAATCAGTCGCCTGAACCAACGAAGGTTTTGCGAATCTTACACAATTATTTCCTGTTTTCGCCAAGCATTAGTTTATTTCGTGATTTCTAATAACTAAAAGAAATTTTGTGAAAATCTCGTGATTTCTTGCGTTATGCAAAACATGTATCCCTATGAACATAGTCTTATTTTTCTAACAAACTGTTTCGTCGGGCGCTACATCTTGGGCTTGTCCGCAACACTGTTTTATGTTAACTTTGACGTGTTTGTGTATGTAGTTCTGAAGAATAATTTTACCTGTAACACATCCACCTATTAAAACTTAGTTTCCTGAATGAATAACATCTTATTTTGTAAGAAACTTTTAACACGCTGTCTCATTACATGCTGCATTTTAGGTGGATTTATGGCCAAATTTTAGGCTAGTTTTCCTGTTAATCGATGTTCATATCTCCATTTCTGAGGAATCTCTTTACCGGGATAATATATCCTTTAAATATTTATGTTTCGTTAAAAAAATGTGTTTTTTATTTCTTTTGATAGCAGTAAACAGTCTCATCTGTTGCCAACTGAATGACCTGGCAATAATAGAAGCTCAAATATTTTGAGCCGATTTCAAGCCGCAAGCAGGTATTTGGCTTGAGCTCGATTTTTGAGTACTCGTAGGCCTCTAGAAAAAAACCAAGAATTGAGAACCCATTATTAAGAACCATAACCAAAGAGAGAACATGAAAAACAAAAGTGGAACTGACAAATCCATAAAATAAACTTATTTTAATGGCAGTGATTATTTGCCTCTGCCTCAAAAATTAGAAAGTTTTAAAAATAAATATTATTATTTACTTTAAAATTCTATGTAGAGATCAACAAGTTTTGATTGCTGTGAAGTAACGTGGGCCGTGGTGCCGGTTTCAGCCCTGCATTTACTTGAGGGTCGGGGCAGGGAGGGTGGCAGCCAACTGACTGCCCGTATGATTAATAACCTTGCCTTGTGCCTAGACTGCACCCACAGACTGCTACTATGGCCAAAGGGGTTTCTTGAAATGCTCTACCGAATTCAAATGCATGCATCATTTCATAATACATTATTACGTTAAAACACTAAGTAACCTCATTCATAAAGATGAAATACAGCCAAAATATCTGCAGATCTGAAATAACTGAAATTCAAAATAACTTTAATTATTTAAACTACATTTCAAATCAAAACAAATTACATTTATTACATCTTTAGGTGTATGTAAAATAACACATATTTAAGGTACAGATTTTAATATATTTCAATTTAATTTAATGTAGAATAAAATATTGAATAGTAAACATAAGGTAAAATTCAGAATATTTAACTTTTGGGTGCTGTTGCATATTTTTAATTATTTCTTTCTTGAAATTCAGTATAAAGTATCTTCGTTTACATCATTAACGTCTGTCCACAGTGTAGAAACAGTCCAAGAATGCAAAATCCATCTGGCACATAAATACATATGTAAATTAAATTATTGTTATAAAATTCTGATGAGAGCAAATGCTCCAAAATGTGGTGGTAATTTGGTTACTTGGTAATTTGTTTTTAGTAGACTATTTATTGCACATTAAATTCTATAAATATACTGCATTGAACAAAGATTTGATGATATTTAATTGTTATCCATTTAATATTGGGATTTAGAAATAAAGTAGTAAATGAATATGCTGCAATGAACAAAATAAGGGAAGGTGACAGCACAGTTTCAAAGTCACTGCTATTTGTCATTGGGATTTCAGTGTCGCTGTCATTAGTTTTAATTATTACAAAAATTTTGTCACTTCTCCCATCTCTATTTTTGTACATAACATTTGGCCTATAAACGTCTGTGGATCTCGGCTGCACTATTGTTTTTGACAAAGAAAAATTGGATCCCATCAAGAACTGTACAATTGGTAGGTTTATTTATTGTTGTACTCATTTTAAATTACACGTGGCAGTCAACGTAAATCTGACTGCAACAAAATTACTGAACCAAACAATTGACGCGTGACGTTGATTGAGCTGACAGCGACGTCACTATCAGACAAGGTTTTATTGTGCCGGTCAGATCCATGGGTTAACTAACTGGACTGACTTATTGGCTGCTGATTTTTTCCCAGCTGCTATACAGGCTGGGGCTTGTGGTCACAGTCACTGGTTTACCTACAGGGCCTGGGGTAGCTCCTGGTTTGGCCGCTAATGCTGCTGCTGGCTGTATCTGGGGCCCGGTTCTTGGGCGGTGGTGGTGTTGCGACTGGCTGAACTGGTTGGTGCCTGCAGTGGGCTGTTGGTCCTGATGTGCGTGAACCACGGGTTCGCTATACCCAGTGGTACTGGAAGTCCCTGGCGGATTCTCTCGACAATCTGGTGCGGCTCGCCGGCAGTCTTGTGGTGTGGCTGAAAGAGGAAGCGTGGAGGGACTGGGAGATGACGCCTTTCCAGTTGTCTGGCGGCTTGAGCTCTTTCCCAGGTGGATATACTGCAGAGGGCAGTAGCTGCCCTTTTAGCTCTCCACCTCACACCACTCCTATGGATGAAGGGCATGAGGAAGAAACTACGGTCTACCACACTAAGGAAGAGCAGGCGACAATATTCCCTAGCTGTGTGTGCAGCCAGTCGTGGCTAGGCCACTCAGATGCAGTCCTATTGCTCCAACCAGCAAAAATAATGCGGTGGATGGAGCACATGGCTGATGGGGATTGATAGTTGCGTCGTGGGTGTGGTCCAGAAGAGGTCAGACCGCCAGAACCAGGGTTGTGCGAATATGACTTTTTTTCTCATCACACCTAAATGAAAGATATTTTATAAACTTTTGTGAAACTGACACAAAAATGAACAATATTGTCATTAGAGCTCAGCCTTAACAAAAGAGTAATGAATTTCGTAACATTTAAGCAAATTATTCATTATAACAAATTTTTGCAAAATCAACCCAAAAAATGGTAGGATATGGAGTACATTTAAATTTTCATTTAAGTAGTTGATTCAGTTATAAAATAATGAAAACAAACAAGATTATTTACACCAAAAATTTTCTCAGATGCAGTCCTATTGCTCCAACCGGCAATGGATGGACGGTGGATGGAGTGAATGTCTAGTCTCTTTGTGAATTGAGTTTCTAGTGGATGTGGCTCTACCGTACGTCTGCCCCAGGTACCTTGGCGTACCTGGTTCACAGTATGGGTGGCCGTCTAATGTGTGTGTTTTGCGACGTACGTGCGTCCAGTTAAGGGAGCCCGCAGTCCTACACTTGGTTCGGCAAAGAGGGTTTAAATGACGCTGTCTCCTGCGGTCTCCTAACTATCAAATGAACTGTAGCGGAAGTAAACTACGGTAATACTAGGTGAAGTAGGCCTGGGTCTAAACTAGACAAGAACAGATGCGGCTTGTAAGCTATGATACTAACTGACCTCAATTAACTTGACGCTGTTGTCCAGAAGGGACTCGGGTGTCACTGCCAAAGTGGTAAAGAGTGTAAATGGGGTGTTAAAAAACTTCTTCGGGGGTCGCTGGGCAAAGGTCTGGAAGATGTCTTGAAGATAGCGGTGGTCCTTCGTGAGGAAGGCGGTATAAGCAGAGCGCTCCAGCACATGAGGTGGTGGAGCAAGCTGCTGAGTATCAACTGGCATTTCGGGGGCTGTGTGCTCGNACTGGTGTTTCAGGGCTGTGCACTCGCCTATATGGACGGCCGGCTGCGGGTATCTTTGGGCTGGAGCTCCTCTCTTAGTGGCGAAGGCCGCATTCTCTCGGGGGAGACTTGAAGTGCTGTTTTCCTCATATGCGGGTTGCATTGCTCCCTCGAGCTTAGGGGCAGCGCTGGCTTCGATAGCACGCAGGGTGGATTAACAGACACGTTACGTCTGACATCCTGTATGGATGGCCTTGATGCTGTGTCCTCTGGTGCCCCTTGTCTAGGGGTGTGCTGGTGGGTTCTGGTAGCAAGTCGTCCTTGGTTCAAACCCCGCTCAAGGTGACTTGGCATCACGCGAAGATGAGGCAAAGTCATATTTATAAAATGTGTCAGTGCGCATCACATTGGAACAGCGTATTCAATATCTCAATCTTTAGTATTAATTGCTGGCAATGCCTAAACAGACCTTGCTTTAAAAATGAGCCTTATATATTTGCTAGGAGTTACTCTTTGCAACTGCATTATTTAGAAAAAATCTACAGAGATTTTACAATTAACACAATGCTTCCAAGTCATTTTTATGTCTTAGACTGTGTACTTGGTAGCATGTTACTTTATGGTAGGCAATTTCACCATATACAGTAAAACTGTTAAGACGTTTCTGAAGAGACTGGAAAATTTAAGCTTATTAACCAGGAAAACTTTTTAAAAGAGTTAAATTACTTATTTGATTATAGGCCAGGTGAAAATTATGCAAATTTATTAAGTAGGAACTTCTTAACAGGGTTTCACTGTATCTTTCTAATGAAGAAAAGGCTTTTGGGCAGTTTTACAGTTATCTGCAATTTAAGTGAAGTAGTTCTGTGTGCTCTTATTAATTATGTTATTTGTTTACATGAGGGGAAATTTTTTTCAGTCGGTCGAGAGAGAGGAAACGCAGACGAAGCAGGGAACGTGTTAAAGAGAAAGACCCAGACATCGAGGAAATTGAGCGAGATGACCGTCCTCCTCCACGTGAACGTGAACGTGACCGTGACCGTGACAGGAAGAGACGGCGCACAAGGTCTAGGGAGCGTGACAGAGAAAGGGATCGTGGTGATAAGGATCGTGGTGACAAGGAGCGTGGCGATAAGGAGCCGCGGGGTGATAAGGATCGCAAGAGGGAAAGAAGAGATAGAGATCGAGACAGGGGTGATAAAGGAGACAGGTATGTATTTTATTTACATGTATATAATGTAATGTTGTTAAAGAAAATGTTTTTTAGTTATTTGTTCAAGTTTATGATTTCAGTATTAACAGTGCTAGTTTTATTTTCATTATTGTAATTTCTGCCAAACTTAATTAATTAATTTTGTAGTAGTGGTAGAACCCTCATATTATGATCTTTAGGGGACAGTAAGAAAGTGGAATTATAAACAAGAAAACACTATAAAAGGGAAACACAAAATTGAAAGAAATTAAATGCCAAACTATATGAAACTTGTATGTACGCAAAAGAATACACCAAACAGAAGCAATTATATGTAAACGTAATTCTTTAAACCTGTTTGTCTCTTGGTTGTATTTCCTTATGTTGTTATATCATTAATTATCTAAATGGAAAAGCATAAACTGGTTTATTTAGAAAAAATGTTAGAGAAAATAATATTCTAGTCCTTTATAGCTAGTTGTTGGTTTCGTGGTTGCATTGCCTTGATCGCCATGATTTCCAATTTCGTGGGTAATTGCCACACGTGTTTTACTGTGATTGTCCACATGCCTAATGATTTTTGACTAGAGGTGTGCGGGAATGAATACAGTGAAACCTCGTTGTTGCATTCCCGTTCATGTCGATTTCCTGTATCAGTCGATATTTTTGGATAGTCCCAACAAATACCCTATATAAACAGTGTTAAAAAAAAACCGAATGCTGCGCCTTTAAGTCATTAATTTTCCCGCATCCATCGATCAGATATTCTGTCCGAAAACCAAAATATATTCGGAAGTATTGTTTATCTGTGAAAAAAAAAAACAATCTTAAAACTGGTACTACCAAAATTCAGTAGCACCAAGAGCAAGTAAACAGACACTCCCTAACCTCAAATGATAGTGTGCACAACTAGTTGTTCGTGAAACGTTGCAACTGTTAACAACCACGTAATTTATTTTTGATAATTCAATCACTATTTGTTTTAAATTACTCACGTCGAAAAATAGGTAAAATATAATAATTGCAGGCATTTCTTTGTTTCAAGTCAGCAAACGAAAATTCACGCAAATAAAACGTGTATGTTAAATGGATGTGGTACAGACCAGAACCAAACATTCCTAATGAACAGAACGGATTTGAACTTTACTCTTGTTCCACAAAGGTAAAGTAATAATTTTTAGGTCAGTGCGGTAAATAACCATGTAAATTACAAGCATTAAAGGGGAACAGTATGTTTTCACGGATTAATTCTATTAAGATAAAATTACGCTACTAACTTTTTTTAAGAGTAATGCAGTGATTGAGTGATATCAACTGTCACGCAAGATGGCGAGTGTTGTCAACTTACTTTCCGTTTAATTGGGCGAAATTTCAAAACATTTAGCGGGGAACAGAATTTTTAGAGAAGTAAAATATAATTTCAAAAAATCAGATTTTTACATGTCAAACTTTGCCTCCAAAGAAGAGTAAAAAATAAAAAATGCAGCATTATTAAGATGAAACTACGTACTTTATTACTGTACTAAATTTTAACAATTTTTAGCAGGTTTCTATTTTAAATTTTGTTTGATTTTTGCCACTTTTTTTACATTTGGCAGAAATTTTGTGAATTTGATGTAAACATTTGGCGGATTTTTGAAATTAACTGCATTTCAATATTTTATAATACAATACTTATTTTGAATGATTGAGATTTGTTTTTCATCCATTATTTAAGATATGCCTACTGTTCATTACAGGCAATCAACTCAGTATACCCAAGGATGAAAATAATTTTTTTTTTTAGGTTAGGTTTTACTTTTTGGGGAGAGTTCCACATGTTGAGTTTTCCAGCATGCTGAGTTTTTTCAGTAGGTCCCATGAAAAACAAATAATAGAGGTTTCACTGTATTTTGTTTTTGAAAAATTTTTACTTTTGCTATAAACTAAATTAAGTACTTTTCAAATGATGGTGCATTTGAAAACTATTGCAATGGCGGATGTGGCGCTACAGGCCATACTCACGATAATGTGGTTCCACTGTATGAGCATTCGTAATTTTCATGAAAAAATATTCAAGTGAAAAACTTTAGTGTGTTGTTGGCAATGTCGCATCGCAAATCAATATCTCGAAAATTTGGCACCGCTGTTTCCTGTGGTTGCTCTGTTGCCAACATGGTTGCCACCGTAAACATTGCAATTACTTCTTGCATAAAATTATAATAAACTATGTTTAAAATTAAGACTTTTTTATATAAGCAAAGATTTAATCAAAAATTTTATAATTCACTGTAAAAAATTTTGGTCCGTAAGATTTGATTTAGCATATAGCGGTTGGAAAATGTATGCAGCCGTGTCCTATAGTGTGTCCACCCCCTGCTCTACAGCATGCACAGAAACCCTCAAAAGTTAGATTTACTTACAGCTTACCTCATATTCATAGCCTTGTTTCAGAAGAAATTATGCTTGTATGGTAAGTTGCAGAGTTTGGTAATGTTTTGTTTTCATCGGACTTCATGTTTGTATAATATTTCTATTGCATTTGTATAATTTATATACCAAAACCAAAAATATTTAATTTATTTTATTTTTTTTTATTTTTTTATTAAATGTTCACGGTATTGCAAATACACAATTTAATAAATTAGTATAGTAACAGAGGAGAGGTAGATTTCAGCTTAGTTATTTGATCATAAATTTATTTCTACTGTGCCCAAATTTCTTAATATTACGAATACCAGAAGCGAAACTGTTAAGAGCTACACTGTAAAAACTCACTTCATTTGGTTTTAAAATAAGTTTTACTTCTTGAAAATAAAATGCATACTGCTAGTTTTCATAATTACAAAATTTTCAATCACTCTCTTCTTTAAGTTGGAAATATTTTATAATTTATTTTTCTATTGATAGCATTGCCAATGCATTTAGGCAATCTTAACACATAGTATTCTTCAAAAATGTCTTTACCCTTTTTAAAGCTGAAAAACAACTTTTTGCTTCAGCAGTGGTCATTGTGGTGTGGTAAGTAATATACGAAGTAGTTTAGTTACTTTCTGAAATGTGTCCTCTCTATGTTGTTCATAATGAAATTCAACAACCGTAAGGTGCCGTGAATTTGCTGAAATTCCAGTCTTACATACAAAACAGTGTGTTCGGTTTTCAGTCTCTCTTTGTTTTGTTTTGTTTGTTTGATTGTTTAAAACAGGATAAGTTGTCACAGAAATATCTAATAGTTTATCAGCAGCAAAGTTTCTTCCATCTATCAATTTAGCAGCATCATAATGCTCTGAGTTTTCGAACCTGTCTTTTGCACGAGCGATTATTATGTCACAAACTTCTTTTACAGCCGTACTTAAATCTTCACGTCTACATTGTTTAGGTGCACTTTGTCATTTAATCAATTTTAAGGTCACTGTAAATAGTTTCACTGCTATCTCTCACACTTTGTACAACTTGTACAAAACATTCCCCCAATTTTAATACATAAAGAATCTGCTTGATGAGACTGTACTTATTGGAATAGAATGTCAACATGAGGCATTATTCTGTGAAAAATGAGAGCAAGAAATTTAATTCAATATCTTTAAGAAAATGACTGAATCCATGGGTGTTACATACAGTTTCTTTACGGTGGTCACTCCATGGTGTTTCAAAACACTCTATTTAATGCATCGCTATTTTCATAGACCATATTTATGATTGTAGACTTAAAATTCCACCTAGTTTAAGATGCCCTTGGAATTCTACAGGCCACTTTCTTCTAATACAACCAATTGTTTGGATGAATTTGAAGAAAAAAATATATACACACACACACATACTCTCAATACTAGAGAAAAATACTCTGGCAGGTATATTTTGTGAGAGACACTCACTAGTTATCAGATTCAACTGATGTGCGTAGCAGTGTGTGAAGTGGGCATTACTAAAAACATCTCTTATTTTAGCTTGTACGTCATTTATTTTCCACACATGACTGCAGCCCCATAAAAACTTTGTGGTATAAGTTTCTCCTTACTTTCACCGATTGACGGACACATTTCTTTAAGGATGCATTCTGAAATAGCTTTTGCATCCTGCCCTTCTGGATTCAAAAAACACTAAAATCTTCCATAAACTTTTGCACAATATTCATATCTTAAAACTAAAACAGTTTGGGTTCAATCTGAAATACAGGTTGCATCATCTGCAATGAGAAAGACGTATTTAGCAGAATCAATTTCTTCTTTAATTGCTTCCCGACAGACCTCCAGCATACAATCCAGCAATTAATTTTGAATAGTTTTTGAGTACCTTTAAAAACGTTACTACTTTCCACACGATTCTTGATAGCAGAGTCTACGCTTCCGATTAAATCAATCAGACCCCTAAATATTCCCAGGTTATTGGATGTGTCTGATTCATGATTGCCTCTAAGCGACAGTTCAAAAGCACCTCAAAATCGCACACAGTCAATAATATTAGATAAGATAAAAAAAAAAAAAAAAAAGTACTTGTTTGTTATGTTTTTGTATTGACAAACAATAAGCGATAACAAGCTGCGTTACTATGTTAACCCTGCCAATATTGGCCAGATTAAGTACATTGGCAATATGTGTTTTGTTTTTAATATCTTTTAATATATTCTTTTAAGTGCCCTAATTCTTTAACACCTTTCGTACTCTACGAAGTGTTCTCCATGGAACACTACACATGAAAAACAAAACAGTGCATTTCTTACCGGACATTGTTTCATTATAAATCTTCTTATTGCAATATCGTTTGTATTCACCAATTTTATTTTTGTAGCTTGTCGTAAAATTAAGGTCGTGAACTAGTAGGCCTAACGTCTTCATTTCAAGTTCCTCTGCGAATGTTTCTCGCGCGAATGATGTATCCAACAGCGCATTAACTTAATTCATTATAAAACAACTTTCACATAATACACTCGAAATCCAGACACATTGTAAACAGAATGGAAGTTGGCCAGAAACTGGTCAGGCCACCTAAAAAATTGTTGTCATTGTAAACCTTTGATTAGTGTCGGAGGGTTTTTGCGGTTGCGAGAGACTTCAAACCCCTGCACAGGAAGTCACTGCAGGGCGGCAGTTGGTAGGCGGGAAAATATTCTCATTGGCAGAGGAGCAGTGTACCCACACAGACCATACGGAAACATATTTGGAGGCGAGAGAGAACATATTTTGCTCAGTGTAATTGCACCTATGCAATACACTGCTGGCCGCCACCGGCAAGTACAATAAACATTTGTTTATTCCAGTAACATTGCCTGTGTGTGCATTTAAATGTTTCAAACATGCAAAACAATTGTGGTGGCGGTTTATTAATTTGTATTTTGTCTGGGGCTGAGCTGATACCGATACCGATATATTGAAACCGGCCGATATCGTAATTATCGGAATTGTGCGCAATTCATGTTTAAATCGCCGATATTATAACCAATATTTTGCCCTAAGAATCTAAGATGGTGCTGTTTTCAACTTGTCATAATTGGAGTGGCTTAGCTCACTATTTGGTTTTATTAAAATAATCACTATTTTTAAATTGGTTTTTACTAAAGTACCCAACTGGCTGTGTTTATTTTCAAAGAAAAATTAGGCACGTTTTGCATGATTGTTTACGAAACATGTATACAATAAAACAATAGTAGCCACCATTTGCGTTTACTGAATTTTATGTATGGAGGCAATTTTGCAGCATAAACAAAACTTAACATTTAATCAGTAATCGTAAATATTAATTATTGTTAATAATATATATGTATATATTATTAAAAATAATTAATATTTACGATTACGTCCAAAAATATTTTGTCTTAATTGTTTCACGACAAACCGCAAACACGGTGACACAAAAAAAACTTATGAAATCTTGTAATGTTGGTTATATGCTGCACATTACTGCCGCCTAGTGATGCCATTCCGACAGTTTGCCTATTTTTTGTTCGTTCTGTTGGTTTGTTTGCTGTTGCTGTAGTAACAATAATGTGTTAGGTTAGGGTTTGATCGTTGTGAAATTATTTACATGTGCCAGCAATAAACAAATGATATGGCTTGAATGAAAAGTGATTTGTGGAATTTCTTTGTACCGTCAGCAACACGCCAGAATGCAAAACTGTTTACAATATCTGCAAATGTTGTGTTTCGAGAGGCAGTACATCATCAAGGTCCTATGGTACCACAAACTTAAAACGGCACATTCAATGTACGCACCATTTGAAGTGTTATGTTTTTTTAAGAGTTTCATTGCTTAATGACATGCCTGTGGAGGTTGTTTTTGTCTTATATGTTTAAGCTTAATATGTGATTCCTAGATTTATATTTATCATAATAGTTAGGCCTATCACTGAAACAATAAAGACAAAGACAATTAGAATATTATTAAGGTAAATGTTTAAAAATTAAGTTTTTATTTTTTGAAACTTGCAATAATGTTATTTTTCCTTGTCAAAGCAGTATCTGTATTGGTATTGGCAATATCGGTAAGTTTGTATCAGCAATATCGGAAAAGGCTAAAAAACCATATCAGCTCACCTCTAATTTTGTCATTTTTCAGCTTCAAAGTGGACAAAATGCAATTATAAAAATACATTGTAGATTTTGTTTACCAAAGGGGTTACTTGGCCATTTTGTTAACAAAAAGTGCCAATTGGAACAGGGCCTCATCTTCCCTCTTTCTTTGACTGCCGTAACCTTGACCTACCTCACTCCTGCCATAGTACTCCTTGTGTTTAGTTTCTGTCCTTCACTTTCTCATTTGCCCCCAAACAAAGTGGAGGTACCTCCTCCATCCCTTGTGACAAACACGCAGCGAAAAAAACAGCCGTTGGTAGAAAATTCTTCCTATTTCACTTCCGGAAGAGTGTAGAAAGTTATAATGAGGGTCTCAGTTGTCCCCAACAGCCGTGTTATATCAGGCTTGTACTGTATAATCTTGTTAGGAAAACGTACACCTATTGAATTTAAATAATGTCTTATTTTCCCACTAGAAGTTACTGGAAACGCGCTTCGCATATGTTAAAGTGACTCGGCACCTGCAGTTAACTTTTTTTTTTTTGGGACAAGGGGAGTTTGTATACGCCCTCTGGGGTATACACGATTTGGAAGACGTCTGTCTATTAAAATAAATTAATATTTCCTTTTAAAAACATGTTAACTTTGCGATTAGAGACGATTAAAGCTGACTTAACACGAAAAATGCTTTCTTAATGCAATTTTTGTGGTTTTGGGGGGGTAAAAATTGGTTGGAAATTAATTGGCGAAGATATTCTCAGGCACCGTTAGGCCTCGCAAATTCGGATCTGTACTGTACTTTTTAAATTTAACAAGCAGAAAATTGTCTTGTTAAAAATGATACACTGCACTCAAAGATGTAAGTATTATTTGTGTGGGAACAGTTTGTAGTGTAATCAATGAAATTATAATTATTTCTATTATATACATAACTGAAATAAAATATTTACTGGCAGCTATTTGACTTCAAAACTATTTTCATGTGATTCAAAAAAAATTTATTTGATTTGAAAATATTGGAACATTAAAATCCACTATTTGCACACCCCTAGTTTTGTGTATGATTGTATAGGCAAGAAGTGGTTAACTACAAATGTAGTGGTTTTTACTGTGTGCAAGTGTGATGTTGTACTGTTTTTGCTTACAGAGACAAAGAGCGTAGGGAACGTGTCAGATCAGAAGAAAAGGATGTCAGAATTAAGCAAGAGCCTCCAGATGGTGAGTATAGTAGAACCATTTTATTATGTTTTTCAAGGGAACTTGAGAAAGTACTATAAGCATTGTAAAACATTATAAGGGGGAAAGACAAAAATTCAGGGTGGCAAACATACGTACAGTGAAACCCTCTTAAGAAGTTTCCCATTAAGGCAGTTTCCATCTTCATAAGTTCATTAATTTCACACCTTTTTTGTATGCACGTGTATAATTTAATCATTTTAATAAGTTTTTCTGGTTAATAAGCACAATTTTTTCCAGTCCTTTCACAAATGTCTTAACAGGATTTTTACTTTCAACTCTTGATGCAGTGACCCTGGCAATAGTAACCCTCTTGAAATAACAACCCTGTTTTAGGGAACTGCTAAAATTTTGGTTAAATGATTTGAATATTTGAATGAAATAGGCTAAAAAATAAGATTGTTGCATTTAAAAAGTTTACTTGCTACTCATTGTGATGTAATGGTGCAGGCCGCGGCTCGTTAAGGCATATTTAATATTACTGCAGCCTCAAAGATGGGGAGCCATGTTGTACTGTTTAGCACTTGTTACTGTTGACTGTTTACGTTGCCACGGCTTGCCCTCGAGTAGATCAGAAGGTAGAAACACGAGACTCAGTAAATTGAACGCTAATTACTTAAGAAAGAAGTTCCAGATTAGTTTGATATATATATTTATTTAACATTCAGCCACACAGTTCACAGACGGAGATTTAGTATGCAGAGTACGAACCTCTCTTGAGATAAATATAAAAGTACAGACACAGCGCCACAGTAGTTTACAAGTTATTGTCTCAAAACTTGCATAAAAATAAATATATGCTGCTACCTCCCACACCGGCAGAGAAATAAAATAATAAAGTCTAGTGGCCGATGTGGGGGTTATTCGCACACACGACGCGACCTAGACTATCATTGTACTACGACGACTACTGTTCTGACCTGCCCTCACGGGCGACTGCCCCGAAGTACCTTCTTCCGACGACTGACTTCAAAAAGACTGCTCTAAGGGCGACAGACAGACACCCTTTTTGTGCTGCCTATCACCCCCCTCTTCTGAGATAACGGCCTGGCCACGCACGCTCTCCACAACCTTATTGTAACTGACTGCTCCACACGAACTAATCCTCCGCCGTCAACATAAATTAACCTCTCGTACAACAAAAAACTTGTTGACGTTGCCTGAAAATGCGCCGAAGGAACTAAAACTTGTCAATGTCGCCTGACTGTATCTAATTTATGCTGACGCTTCCCCAAAAAACCAAAGTTCGAAACGAAAACTGTAACCAGGACTCCTGATAAAACGTAACACTGCAAACGTCCTCCCGATAACCTACAAACGCACACGTCTGCCGGATTAACTATCACGGGAAACGATCCACCACGGCTTTAAACTTGAACTCGATAAAAATATTAAGACGCTTTCCAAAGCTTCATACACACAAAAGAATTTTGCACCCGTGTCCCGAAAAATTACAAATATTGCGTCATTACAGTGATTCTTCCCCCCACAATTATATGACTCATAACAGGAAATATCTAAAAATAGATACTACGCCGTTACCACATGACTGTCAGTCCCTTACGTGGACGCCAGTGTTTACCTATGCGCTCTGTTACTTGCGTTATATACCAGGGTTGCCCAGCGCAGATACAGTCCTTTGTTAGATCACATAATAATAAAAACATTAGACTTAACTGAACTGCTGAAAGTAGGAATAGAAAACTTTGCAGATGCCGTGATCTGCCGATACTATTACTAACAGCTCGGCCAATCCTGTGCCAATACAATTGACTTCAAAACAGAGTAAATCATTCACAATAATTTAGTGTACTGAACCACATTGCAAAAAAAAAGTCCAACACCTAAACTGAAAGACTTGCAAATGAGTCGCACCTCACAATAGTTGCGTCCACTCACTCAAGTGTCACATCACATTTTTTGTCACTTAGAATTGGCATAAAATGCGCAACCCGTGTGCTAGTAAATGTGTAATTTATATTGGCTATTTTTATGCAGCTGTGGGTTCACGTAAATATATTAGGGCCTAGAAATTTTCGCGAACCGCAAAATAACTTCAAATAATGTGAAGTACTCAGAAATGATGTTTATTCATCTAATTCTGTAATAATTCCAGTATTTGCGAAACACACACAAAATTGCTTGTTTAAATGTGTCTAAAACCACAGTGTGAGCTTCTTTTACCATGAAAACTGTTCCCACAAACATTAAGTTTTACAATTTATCATTTGTTATATAGCATTTTCTCACATTTGCCTTTCATATGTGTGGATGGAAAAACTATTTGCACGGTAATCGCATTGTTGACTATAAAAATGTAAACTGAATTTTATGTCACAGGAACGATTCATATATTGATTGGTATCAATGTAGAAAGATTATCATGGTAAGTAAAATTTGATATACATAGATCCAAATCGCTATGGCGCTCGTTCACTGGCAGAATTACGCCTATGAGGATTTTATTTATAAACGAACTTCTATAAGAAAAAATGTTTATATTATGAAAGTAAATATATAACACGCATGCTGTTGCTGTGTTGTTTTTTTTTTAAATTATTATTATTATAATTGCGCACTAAACATTCACGCAGTATTTGTAAACACTGCTGACTTTACTAATCTTCTATGTTTTGTGACAAGGTTCTTCATAAGTAGCAAATACGGCATTTGTAACTATTGAGGGAGGGTGGTGATTGTAGTTGGCTGCTTGCATCGCAAAATGGGTTAAGAATGCCAAAAATAATTACTGTTTTTGATTGTGCCCAAAAGTTTGAAAATGGTTTTTTTTTTATTATGAACTGACCAAAGTGCGAAACCGCAATGTAAACATTGAATGGGCAGGAAAAACACCTGTTGAAACACTGCCGTGCCTGTGTGCACAGTGATTTAGTGATCCTGAAAGACACAACTGCAATGGAAGCAAATTTGTGTTATTTTCATATTGCCAAGAAAACAACCACCATAGGTTTCTTCCACTTCTTTGTAGAAACATTTTTATTATGTAAGGAGTATTTTTGTTTTATCAATAATAAAATATTTACTAGTATTTTGTAGTTAGGTTGCGAATTTGTGTTAAGAGTAGGTAATGTTGAACTGAATAGGATTTAATTACAATATTTATGTGGGTGACGTAGAAAGATTGTAAAATTCAAAGGCTAGTACCCAGTTTTAAAGGTCTCGATAAAGTAAAAGATTTATTACACAAAAGTTAGTGTGGTGTGACAATGTGTGTTACATGAGAAGTGTGCTCTATTAAGGTTGTCCTTTCATTCCTATCGTTAAATACTTTTGAATGTTTTCAACGTAAATATGTACTGATAAAAAGTATGAATAACAAATTCCATTTAGTTTGAGTAAAATCGTTTAAAAAACAACAGATTCACGTTCTAATTATAATGCATTTTTTTTCTATACAAATATTTAACGAAATTAAATTACTTGTTTTGACAAAATGCTGAAAAATTACTAAAACAGCTCATTTTATTTACCGAAAAAGTGGGGCCCCAGTAGAATGTATTGGCTATTTTTATGCAGTTGTATCAGGATTGGATGAAATACTTAATTTGTACTAGCTCTTTTTATTAGGGATTTCAAACTATTCCTCGATACCCGCGATTCTTGGAGAATCGTATAATCAATAATCAAAGCATTAAAAACCAATTACTACAAATAAATAACCTATCACGTCTCAAAATCGGTTTAAAATTACTTGATTTATACCAGTAATTGAATCACTCTTGGAAAATTATTTTGTGTGTGAAAATATGAGATGCGGAAATAATCTGAAATAAAACTGTACTGGCCATGTTCAAATTCACCATTTAGTACCTGGTGGGTGCAGTTTTGGTTTAGAGCCATGGTGATATTTATCGCTGCTAGTTTCATAAAAATCCATCCAGATGAATTCTGTTTTTACAGGGTATAACAATATAAAGTTTGACCCAACATTTCTTATGAGAAAATCACTTTCAGCTTATAATATTAGAATGACTACAGTGATGTGAACATAATTTTATCGGAATACTAACAAAACAATACCTAACCAATTACAATATATTTCATGAAATTGCATTCATACATTTAATGCAGAAACCAATTTTCGTTACAGAAATTTATGTTATTCGTGACAGCTTGTAATGCCCACTGTTTATGTTAGCCCAGGCACATCAAAAAGTTCAATAAAATGTCACGGAACTGTGTTATCATATTAAAAGTAGAGGAGAAATGTTCCATGTGTAATATAAAGCAATTATTAGAGAAAATAATTCAACAATATTAGGCAATATTTCTGTATGCTTTTGGAATTAATATCAAGCACATAAGGAAAGCGGGGTTGGAGAGTGCGGGATACTATGTGAAAAAGGTTTCGAGGTTGAGTTCGTCGATTAATTAATACATTTTATTTTACGTGGTCATAAAACAGTAATTTTTTGTTTTAGAAACTAAACTTCGTGATAAAATATTAATTCATAGTGTTATTTGTTAAAAACTAATCAAATACGTTCCTATGTATCTGCTTGTAAACTGTTCTGGACAGTCACGTAAATAATAATACCCATCCCTTGAAGTTAATTGCTACACAATATCGCAAACATAATTAAATATACACTTAGCCGAAGTTTCTTCAAATTAAAAATTTTTATTGCTAACTTTAATTACATGTAAACACACTGACTAGGTCGGCATATTACGTGAAATGTTAAGACTTGTGACTATAAACAATATACAGCATAAAGGAATTATAAAATTTACCGCTTCATTGGCTTCATTGACAACATACATATACTTATAGGCCTAAATATTTTCTTTATTATGCACATAAATATTTTATACTGGGGGTTATTAACTGCCACATAAATCACGTTGTTCAAGACACTTATGAAAACTAACCATGGAACAGAACAAAAACTGCCATATCAATTCACCAAATTCAGTTTTCCAGTATACTTCTTATCAGACGCTTTATTCTATCCCACTAATGGACAACACAAAGCGGGCAGGAGGGTTTGCATTTTGTGACAAGTTGTGGGCAGTACTCTGGTGGTTGAGTTTCATTTCTATACTGGTTGTTTTATTGTGCATTTCATTTTGAACACACTTTCTTATCCGCGTATTTTCTGTTTGTCTAATGTGCGTCGGCACTGCTCTCAGAATAGCCAACGTAATATTAATTTATGTTCGTTCATGCATCAGCTGATACAGGATTTTGTAAAAGGCACTTTGTTTGTTTTCATATTTGTCAATTTGTCACTCACTGACTGTCACAATGTGCCATGGCCACAGCAGGATACAGTGAACTAGTTGACTATCCATGTCCAAACAGGGACCTTCCTGTCACAGTTCATGGTGAAATTCCTTTGACTTTACGAGATGTAAGTACATTAAAACCCCTTTCTTGCACTTCTCAAGGGACCAAGTTGGTAATTGCAGAAAAGTGTAAAAAAAAGTGGAGTTTCTGTGTACATAGTGCAGTGCTGAGGCCCTACGACTGTGAATCAGGTTGTCCCAAGTACTTTACATCACCAGGGAATCTTTAGCTGGATCTCTCACTTTTATCACACACAGTTTTTTGTTGCCAGGTATTGTGTGCCTTGGTGCTCATGAGGGCCCATGTTGAACAAGGTTGCTGGTGTACTGGAAAGTTCAGTTAGATACCTGCTGCGACCCTGTCCACAAAAGGTGTATATTTATGAGATGAACAGGAATTATCACTTGTTTTTTATTTCTTATAAAAGTCCTCTCAATTGCCAATGAGCAATATCCCAGCCAAGGAATCATTGATCACTTTACCTTATATTCCTGAAAAGTTCTCTTTGCCTCAACAGAGGACTGTCCAGTCACTAAGGCTTTATTTTACTGGCTGAATATTAACCATTAGCCAGGATACTGCACTACAGTATAAATATTGTGTTCTGTATCTTCAGAAGTAAGTTACCACATTTGAAATGTATAAAAGCCATGCCTCATCCATAATAATGAGATTATCTAACTTCTGTTGTGTTGTATTAGTATGTATATTGTAAAAAAAAAAAAAAGTTACTTTAGCATTAATATTAATATCTTATTAAACATCAAACCTCTTAAATATTGCGTGGAGTTGGGTTCTTAATTTTCTAAAATGCTTTCTGTTCATTAATACAGTATGCATATTTCTAGTATTTGTGCAGTATGTTGCAAATATGTTTGTGTAGTAAACATTGCCACAATTTAAAAGAGAATTAGTTAAAATCAAGAGTTGAATCATTATTGTGGACTGTATTAGTGAATGTTTATTTGTGCACTAAACATAAATAGGCCCGGCCAGTGTTTTAAATAAGCCACCGTTGTTACTTTTCACTCTTCAATCATTATTAGTCTTTATTTAATTTACAGAGTTATTATTAAGTATATGATGGCATTAGTTTTGTTTATAATCCATTCACTGTATCTTCGATACTTTTGAAAAGAACCTTTGAAAAATCACCCTAGGAGTTACATGTCACCCTGTGTTTTAAATAACTTGTAAAAACAAATATATAGCACTGTGATTAACTTTAAATTATTGTATTCTTTAATAAATGAAACGTTAACTTAGTATCTTCTATAACTTGTAATATTTATTTCGTATTAAATACGAATTAAAAACAGTGAGAGCAGCGGTGTGTTGGCAACGGCTAGTAATAAACAGTTCACAGATAAAATATTGTTTTAACCTGGTTTTTTTGTATGTATTTGTAAATTAAACGTTGCCTATTGATATAAATGGTTTAATTAGGTAGCACCGAAGGAAATATATTTCATTGTTACAGTTAAAAGAATCAGCGCAAATTACGGTGCATAGGCCCTAGTGACATGGCGTGTGTTTTTTTTTTTTTCGTCCGAGGAAGAAGCGAATAGGCGGAGCGGAGCTTGTCGCTCTCTCTCTCTCTCTCTCTCTCTTTCTTTCTCTCTCGGGAAGTTTCGCACCACTAGTAGCAGCAAAAAAAGTTAATACACACTTTCAATTTTAGCGTATTTCATACTTATTACAGCAAAAATAATGATTTTTAATTTACGACTGAAACAAGATTTTATTGTTTGAATAATTATTATTATATATTTAAATGTAATGGCGGGACGGTTACAAATCCGAAATTGGTAGAAGTGGCAACTGGCCACTGCTTCTTGCTCATAGAAAAAAGAGACAGAATGAAGCGTTATTTTCTCTTCTTGTGAAAAATAAAACTACCATATCAAGTTCCAACACGTTGTGATTTTTAAACCTACCTAGGCAAGTTACGAAGTTGTGATAAATCTGTTTTTCTACAGCAGGTATAAATATACTGTAATCTGCATCGTTGACCGCTGTGTGTGAAAGAGTATTGTTGTCTTTACGTTACGTTGGACCAGTGCAAATATTGGACTTGCGAAATTTATATGTTTTAACACGTAAACTGTTTTTATGAAGAAATTAATGTTTTGAAAGTAACGTCTGTTTATTTATCACAACGTAACTTTGCCCTGTGTGTTTGAAACACAATTGTGTAACGTGCTTACGTTTCTGTGATTGGAATGTTTGCCACAATCCCAACAAAATACTAAGCCCAGCCAGATAAATTTAAATAAATAATGAAATAAACCTAGCAAACAGTAAGAACCAATGCATAGAAATATTAGCGGAGTAAAAGTTACGGTAGGCTTATTTGTGTGCATGTTCACCACTATCTTTTAAGTTTGTCGCTGCTACGTACAAAATATAAGCGACATGAGTTGCGTGCTTGAATTTACTGTGTCTTTTCGTTGGATTGGCTGTTCCTTCGTTTTAATATTTATTTTAACTGAGACCATCCTTTTAAAGAAATAATCCAACATATTTCAACAACAAGAGGTTAAATAGTACAGTTCTTTCACCCGCAATTGTAACAGGGTTAAACACAGTCACGGCACAAATATTAATGTGCATTACGTGTAATGTGCAATACGTGTGTAACAAATATGTTTACAATGTAAAATAATAACCGTAAGAACTATTGTCGGTACAGACATTGTCAAAAAGTTATAAAGCTGACCTAAATATGGTTATAGGCCTAAATTGTAAACATTCGTACGAAATGGCATTTGAAAACTTGCAGAATTATTTGAACAGCTGCTAACAGTAAACAAAGCATTTGACAGCTAAAACGTATTAGTCACATGGCAGTGTTTATGTTTACATGTAGCGGAAGGATACGTAATTGGTAATCAAAAGTATAACTTTAGCAGGACTTCAGAAAAGTGTGAAGTAACTGTGAATGGCCTATGGTTAGTTTTTAAGAGACAGTGTAATTATATTGTATTACACTTGCTCACAGATGTCTAGGAGAAAAAAATGTGCATCTGATTATTTCTGTTGAAAATAGATTGAAATTTGAATTTTTGTGTGCAGACTATCCAGACTTTTCAAACCAGAACTTTGAGGAGGGTCAGTATGATGAGGCTACTGTGAAATATGAAGAGGGGAATGAGGAGACCTATCGTCAGAATCATGAAGGAGAGCCAAATGGAAGAAATTACAATGCACAGTATGGGGAAGATTATTGATATTTTCCAATCAATGTGGCTTCTTTTGCAATAAGATCTAATCTCTTTACTCATTCATATTGTACGTGGTGTTTTCCCATTTTCTACAATTGAGAGCAGCATTGTGATAAGGCATTCAAGATTTTTAGTTACAGTGAGAGAGCTTTTGTGCTTTCAGTGCCAACGAATTAAGGTTTTTTGTGACTTTTTGTACATCCCATTTTATTGTAACAGTACATATGAAAAAAGTGTTTTTTTTTCTTTACCAATCTACATATTGTATTTTATCACGTAGCTGCATTGTGTTTTTGTGCACCATACATCCTGTATGTTCGGTTTGATAATTACTAGAAATATTTTAAGAAAACTTGAGATGTGTCATATTGAGTCTAAATGCAAACAATATGTTCATGAATACTACAAACAGTTACTTCACGGAATGCTGCTAGTACTTATAAAAAATACTGCAGTTACAGTTGTGTCTCAGTACTGTTAAATAAAATGGCATATATTTGTATACCTACAAGTAAAGTCACCCAACAGTATATTATTAATGGGGTTCGAATGGTTATTGTGACTAGAATGGAAATCTTGATTTGGTGTGAAATGATTTGACATGTGGTGCATACTGTAAGTGGTTATCATGGGGAGATTTTGCACACGTCATGTATTGCCTCTACTAAGTTCATTGTTTAGCTTAACAAAAGTTGCTTTCTTCAAGAGCAAGTATAAAGGTGTATGGTAGTGTTGTACTTACTTCATTATTTGAATAGAAATACATTTTGTGTATGTGTTGCTACATGTTTATGGTTTTCTCTGCATAGATTTTACTTATGCATTTTATATCAGACATGGCTATAGATGTGTTAGTTGAATTACAATATTTTTTTACAGCTGATTATTTTTAATGGTTCATGGTTTTTAATGGTTACAATAATTGCAATACCCATGCGATTGGAAATCCAAAATGGCTGTGGTGTGACTTGGAATTGGAGAACCAGATCAATGATCTGTAGTTTGGAGCCCTCATTTTAGGTTTTTGTGAAAAACTGTTTGGTGTCAAACCCACCACATTATAAATTTTTAAGGTATGGAAAAAAAACATTAAAATCAAATTACATTTATTGCAGTGTTTTATGTTTGTAGCTATTACATGTTTTTTGCAAATATTGCCTAGAATGTAAAACATTTCCTGTAAGTGCCAATATCAAACACATTGTATTAGTTACACCTTTTAAAAACTTTATTGTACCACCACTTTAATTTTGTCTGAAAAGTGCTCTGTGGAAACACGTGACTGCATCGCAGACACTTAACTGCATTCTATGTCAAATACTGAAGATTTTTATTCACTATGCATGAAAAATGAATGTATTTCAGTAAAACTATTGTAAGATGTTTGTTCAAAACATTATTGGAAAAACCAGAGAAAGGGTTATTTTTTGTCGTTAGTAGACATGGTACAGAATTTTCAAGTCATATTGAAAAACTATTAGCAGAAATTAAACAAGGAAGTGATATGTTTCAAATTTTATTATATTTTTTATTTATATATGTATACAAACCTAAGAAAATTGCAGGTTTTCTTTGTGACAAACAGAACAAAATACAGTACACAAATTTATCACTAGTGGTATCATCCAAGATTGTTTTGCAGAATTTCATTAACCCTTTCACGCTTTAAATTTTTTTTTTTTTTTTTTTCCTGTTTAAAAAAAATTTATTGTGATAATTATTAAAAGAAAAATAATGATAAGTTAGGTAAAAAATATTTTTATGAATAAACAAATACTTCTGTTTCACATCCACTTCAATAGACATTTCTACTCAAGTGGTGCAGTTGACAAAAAAACTACTATAAATCATAGTTTTGTTTATAGCAAACAGCACTGTAGATGGTAACACATACTGTTCATACCATACACTGACAAGTGTAATATTACAGTCAAATCTCGATGGTACACACTCATGGTTCCCCAAAATTTGTCTGTACGACCGTCTCTATGAACCAAAACAGCCAAATTCTGAACTGTGTGCCGCCCCCCCCC
>NQII01001618.1:31873-59564 GCA_002778355.1 Clitarchus hookeri
CCCCCACAATAAGTGTTGACATCGGCCAATGCTCCTGCCAAGGGGCGAGACGTGGAATGTGCCATGTTGCACATGTGTATCACAGCAGACAAGTACAGTGCGGGAAAGAGGACTGCATCAGCGGAGGCAACGCTGTAGAACAACCTTCAGTTCGACGAGCTTGATCGCACACTGCACACGCTACTAACTAAAGTTTCATGAATTTCTGCCTTTTTTTGTATTTTCACTGTGAGATTCATTGTGCGAGGGTAGAGCTCATACAACCCATGTTATTTTTTTTTTTTTATGTTGCAGTTGTCAAGTGTGTTTTAATCAATTTTGGTGGCAATTTTTTTGTTTTTTAAATTTTTTCTATGTTTTACAATTTTTGAAAATCTGTCTACGAACAAGGCGTCTGTATGAAACAGGAGCCGTACCAACGAGGTTTGAGTGTGTATATTACATACAGTGGAGCCGTGTTATAGCAAGTATAGCGTATAGTGTCACGTCTGCTATTGCGATAATTTTTAAATGCACCGTCATTTTCCCTATTATTTGAAAGGTACTAATTTTGTTTATAACGCAAATCTGTTAAGGAAGCCTTTCGCTATAGCGATAGGAACATTTGTAAACTAAATGGTTCCCTACTGTCATTAAAAAATCATCATCAACAACTGCTGTGGACCATGTGCTGCTTTTCTTCTTTTATGCAGCGTGCAGGGGGTGGTTGTTGTGTGTGTGTGTTTTTTTTACCCCTCAAAAAAACGTCGCCTCTTCCCTTCTTCACTCCCTGAGAGGTTGGCTCTGCCTTACATGTAAACAAAGGCTTAGAGGAATTTATCTATCGGTAACAAAGTGGCATAAGGAGTTGAGGGGAAACGTAAACATGTGGAAGCTCTGCTTTGCGGCGTGACAGGATGCAAGCTTTGAGGTGCCATGGTGGTGGAATGGCGCTGCGACATACACGTAACCTTGACACGAGGACTGAATACAGTCACGTAGTTTCTTCGCACAGTTCAGGTTACATTACCGATAGTTAACTTTTTTTTTAAGGACACAAAGTGAAACTCTGCAAGCAATGTGTACTAATTAAACACCAATAATGCATTATCACTGTTAAGAGAAACATTTACTAGCAAGTTATTTTATAATTTTTTCAAATAAACGTTTTATCACGGATTTTATGTACCAATAAAAATAGTCGCAGCTACTGGAACCAGCCATGTCAAATTGCAGATCCGCCGCACAATTTCCATTTTCTTCAGTATATTTTACGACTGACAGCTTAAACCTCGCAGTGTGAGAAGCACATGAACTTTTGGCATTTATCATTACACGTTTATTGCCTATGTATTGTGTAAGCACTGCAGTGAAGCAGTTGGAACAGGGGCGTGGATAAGCCATAGGGGTGGTGCTAGTAATAAAGGTTGCTGGGCGGGCGAACTGAAGGAGGTGCTGAGAAAGAAAGGGAGAGGAGTGATGTGATAACAGACTGTTCCGTTACACTTTCCTCTAAACATTTCCAGACAATTTACGACTACCACTACTTCCTTAATTTTTTTTTTTTTTTTTCCCCTTTATTTTGGGGGGAAAAGGGCGCGCTATAATTCAGTAAATATGGTAGTTCACACGTTTTTAGTATCCTCTGCTGAACGGATTTAAATCGGGAGTATAGCTTTTTGTGTTACGGTTTTTGTGAACTTAAGTTCTGTTTAAATTATGGAGTGTGCTAATAAAAGAAAAAGACAACATATTTAAACAAAGTTCAAAATCATAGGCGAGTGTGACTATGGTAATGTTAGTAACAGTGAAATTGGAAGATAATATAACCTTCCACGATCAACACTTTTTACTATCTTGGAAAACAAGGAGGTCAAGGGCACTGTTCTTCAACAGCACACACCATTGGGAATTAAAAAACTTAGAACTAACTGCACAGCATGTAGATTTAGTCAGCATTGTTTGAATGGTTCAGTCAGCAGTGTTCTGCAGGTTTGCCAATCAGTGGGCCTATACTCAAGTCAAAAGCATCAGAATTGGCACTACGAATGAACATTGACGACTTTAACTGTAGTGAGGGCTGGCTGCATCGTTTCAAGCAAAGAAGACGGATAGCACAGCATGGTATATCAGGTGAGGCAAGAGCAGTTAATCAAGAATCTAAGCAACTAGACGCCAGTTTTTGAAGAATTCCTAAAACGATACTTGCTCTGCAATGTATATAATGTAGACAAGTCTGCCATTTTCTACAACCTTTTACCTTATAAAACGCTTGCAGTTAAAGGTGATCGTTGTGTTGGTGGTAAAAGAAGTAAAGAGTGTCTTACTCAGCTTCTATGTGCCAACATGGATGGTAGCGATAAGCTCAAACTGTTTGTAATAGGAACGTCTGCAAAGCCGCGCACATTTTGTGGTGTACGCAACATCCCATGCACGTACGATGCAAACACAAAGGCGTGGATGCCTTCTAAACTCTTTAAAAAATGACTTCAGTCTTTCGACGCGAGGATGGGGGTGCAAAATCGCAAAGTAGTTTTGTTTATCGATAACTGCCCTGCACATCCTGTCGTGACCTTACGGAATGAAGTTGTTGTTTTCCTACCGCCGAACACCACAAGTGTACTGCAACCCCTTGACCAGGGTATTTTCCGCCAGGTTAAACACCATTTTCGCACAATGCTGGCGCATTATTTGCTGTGGAAAGTGGACATGGGGAAGGAAATGGTCAAGTGGAATGTATTTGATGCCACCCGCGCAATAGCTGTAGCATGGGAAAAAATAACACCCCAAACAATTGCAGGTTGCTTTAAACATGCCAGATTCAAATTGTCCAGTGGTGAAGAGGCTGCAAAACCGCTTCCAGCTTTAGAATAACCCGAGAATTGGGGGGTGCTAAAAGAAAAGATGGGCGCAGATATCAGCTTTGAAGATTTTGTGGAAGTAGATGCCTATGTTGATGTTATTGGCCAAATGACAGATGCAGAGATAATTGACAAACACACAAAGAGAGCAACAACAGTTCAGAGAGCGAGAATGGTGACAGGAACGTAAATGTAGATATTCTGCAGCAACCAACTAAGTCAGCGGTAGCAGAAGCATTGGACGTACTGAGCAATTTCTACAAATGCTTCTGTTTCAGACTTAGCAAGATTTCAATGTGTTGAAGATTTTGTTATGAAAAACAACATTCGTAAGGAAAAGCAGACAACACTTAATTGTTTTTTTAAGAAGTGAGCCTAATTTTTGTAAAATATTCGTACTGTTGTGTAAATTATGCTATTATGTATGCAATTCTAAAAAACAATCTATGAGATGTTATTACAAGTGTACAAAACAGTGAATTCTGCATGCTAAAAGTAGTGGAAAATTAAGTTAATGTAAATTTTGTGGCTTAAGTAAGTAAACAAATTGTAAACATATGCTGGTAATTCTCACTTTTCTACGGTAAAACAAGTTAAAATCATAAGTTTTTTTTATTGGTTGTAAGTATCTGTTTTCAATGTTGATGTTTTTCAAATCCTTAAAAATATTATTCCCGATTGTCTAAATATTTTTCTAACCTACCATAAAGCTACATTTGTTTATGTTTGAACTGATAAATGTGTTTTCTGCAAGTTGGAACAAAATGTTAGAAAAATGTAACGTATCTACACTTTGGATAAGTGTGGTGTGGTACAGAAGAATAAAGGAAACTGACAGACTGGCGAGACAGGTTTTGGAGTGGGGGAGGGTGCCGTGTAGGGGAGCAAGACCGGAGAAGAAGAGGAAGCAAGGAGGGGGACGCGGGGAACAAGAAAGGGAAGGAGAAAGAGTATAGTGCAGAGGGGTGAGATAGGAGTCAAGGTTGTTGGTGACGGAGTGAAATAGGGAGGGAAGTGGTCTCCAGGCTTTGTGTGTGTGAAAGAGAGAGACAATGAGTGAAGTATCGCACTGATTGGTAGGCAACGAACTTTGGGGAGGGGAAAAAGAATAGAGGAGGAAGCAACATCGCGTCTGCTGGTCGTTACATAATGCTGCTCTCAGGCGTAGATGTTTTGCACTAAATTGTCACTGCACACGCTAAGTTAACGACATTCTTTAAAACACGTGATCTAAAAGGGCAAATACAATAAGAAAAATTCCTGGGGACGGTAAATTTTCTTAAAACGATAACTTGCTATAGCAATAATTTATTTTGCCATTGTCGACTATCGTTATACACAGTAAACATGTGATTTTCCTGTAATTTATTTTTTTTACGCCCTGTTGCCTCTTTTTTGTTGTCATATTCGGGCAAGTGATCAGTCCGATCCATGTGAACATCTTGTATGGGTCGTTCAAGACAGATACACTTATGGGAATTTGCATGTGTTTTCTTGGATTTCTTCGCTTCTCTGTCAAGCTAGTTTGAGAATTATGCTGCTTCACCCAACCTATATTCTTTATAAAGAAATGATCATATTGAATTTGTCAACACTATCCATGCTTTCATTGTATATTTTGACCACATCAGAATGTCTTACTCGTACATAACTTTTCTTATGCTTGTCCCGCCTTGTTACTTCGACAGTTTTACCAAATCCCAACAAAATTGCAGGCTAAGTGTATAGATTAGTTTTCACTCCACTTCACCAGGACTACAGATCCATCCCGACTAACCAGCTCTTCACAGAAGCCTCAATTTTTCTTGGCAGATTCTTTGTCATGAATGGTGGTTCGCCAAATCTTCCTTTGTAAACAGTTCCAGCAGCATTTTGTTGACAAATGTGTTACGATTGTTGTACACACACAAAATTGCTGTAGTTGTTGGTCTAGTTCAGTACTATTACCTTAATATAAAACTAAATCATTGTGTCAACCACTTTTACCACAAAGTACAAAAATCTTGATTCCTCAAGGGTTTAGTTTCTCACGAATGTACTGCTTTGTTTCAAGTTTTCCTCTAAATGGAACCATTGGTTCGTCAACACATACTTGTTGCTCCACTTCAAACTCCAAACAAAGACTACGCACTGCATGAAAGATCGGCCTGAGTTTATAAAATTTGTCCGTGTTTCCAGTAGTACAGTATAGATTTGTGCAGTGTTTGTAAAAGTGGTCATTTAATTTGTGTCTGTAAATATGTTCACTTGCAAAAAAAAAAAAAAAAAAACTGGAATTGTTTAGTTGGCAACATTTACGGAAGTATTGTCTTTCTTTTTCGTCAGTGGTACTTCACATGATGATTTATTATTTTCCTGTGGGGGACCTGACACAGGAGGACGTCGGTCAAAGAGCCGGGGGAGCGTAGTGGGGTTTCAGAGCCCATCACCGGGGTCCTCTTCTTCCCCCTCGTCAACACTCACATTATGCCGACGACCACACAGCAGCAGCAGCAGCGAATAGATGTCCGAGCAGGGGTGGTCCACCACCCCTCTCCGCCACTCCAAGCGGCCGCACAGTCTTATCCGCCCAACATTCATCACACGACCTATAGTCTCATCATATGGTTTAAATAGTGAAAGAGTAAGTACATGAAAACATCATCAACAAACGGACTGAGGCATCGACCGAATGACCCTCATCATTAACTCTCCATTCGGTTATGGCACCGGGCAATTCAGCACTCAACCAGCCCTGGGTAACCTCGACAATGGCACAGTGTTTAGCAGTTGTCGTCTTATTGTTTCCGCACTTCACAATAGTAATTTTTTTGCCTAACAAAATGTACAGCGCTTGATGCTCGCGCTATATACACTGATTATTAATTGCTTATAAACGTTTGCTTTTATAAAGCTAATTTTTTATAAATTTTTGCATAGGCCAGTAGCAGTGACGTCTTTCTTGCGGGACTAATGTTTTAAATGTATATTGTTTTGTGCCAAGCAAAGGTGCACAGTATTTATAAGTTGTGTATTGTGTATCATACTTGATTCATTGTATTAATTTTTGGGGTTGACCCTTGTGATAATTCGTTCTTTCTCATGTGGAATGATAGCAACTCTTNTGATTCATTGTATTAATTTTTGGGGTTGACCCTTGTGATAATTCGTTCTTTCTCATGTGGAATGATAGCAACTCTTGATATCACTATTATGAACTGTGGCTCCATCGGGATATTTTTAGAATATATATTGTGACTTGTTATGCCATCACTCTCATGATGTACGTGTGTATATGTTTTTCCTTTAATGTTTGTTATNAATATATATTGTGACTTGTTATGCCATCACTCTCATGATGTACGTGTGTATATGTTTTTCCTTTAATGTTTGTTATATGACTGATTTTTCATGTATGGAATGGTTTCATATATTTTACACTCCGTTTCCCCGGCGTTCGTGTTAGGCTGACAGTGTTTATATTAACGCATACATATTTAAGACTTCGTGAAATTTTAATTTCTGAATTATGAAAATACTTAATTAATAGCAGCATGGCATGGTAGACAGTTGAATATCGTGATGTTCCGACTAAACCTTACAAAATGATAAATATGAATTACGAAAAATGAAACGCGAAACAAATTGGAACACAGCAACCCTCTCAGTTATACACAGAGATTGAGCTCGCAGTCCACAACTATCACAAGTCAGCTTGGAATTACCTTTTGGTAGATGTTCTGTTGACTTGGTTCCAGTCGGATCAAGTCTGCAGCATTGTTGACAGAAGATTGCATGCTCGTAGGGAAAGTAACGTGTAGGCGTATCTGTACAGGTTAACATTGTGTGCTAATGGAGAAGTTTTAGAGTTCACAGTAGCATATTTCTACGATGACACACACTTGTCATGGTAAACTCATGGACACTGAGCGCACAAGAGTAACCTGGCCAATTCTGCTACACCAACTCGTGTTATTGCATTTATGAAGGGTTCGCATAAAATGAGTTGGCAAAGGTACAATGTTTGAGTCCATAGGGCACTTGAACACAGATGCATCAAGAACAGAGACGATGGTACACCGGACCTGTCAGGGTCTAATGCAACGATCACAGAAATCTACCATTCGACTCACAGTGGTTAATGTCAATGCACACAGTTCCCTGTATACTTTTCCATATCCTCACACAGTTTACAAGCGGTTGTGGAAACATCACANAATGTCAATGCACACAGTTCCCTGTATACTTTTCCATATCCTCACACAGTTTACAAGCGGTTGTGGAAACATCACGTTGAAATGTGTTGGTTTGTAGTTCCATGAGAGTGAAGGGGTCAGTGTTAGGTAGTAGGTGTATGAGTAATGCACTTCAAGCATTCTACAATTCTGTTGGAGACGTGCCAGTCCATGGTTGTCACGATGTGAAAAGTGACGAGAAGCCATCTCATGGTTGGCAGATCTTCGCTGGGCATACGGATCTTGCCAGCACGTGACCGTTTCTCCTACATCACGCTGCACGGGAGAAATAAACCACCAGAGGGGGTGAAATGTACACAATGCATGCAGACAGTGGTGTATCTCATNAATGTCAATGCACACAGTTCCCTGTATACTTTTCCATATCCTCACACAGTTTACAAGCGGTTGTGGAAACATCACATTGAAATGTGTTGGTTTGTAGTTCCATGAGAGTGAAGGGGTCAGTGTTAGGTAGTAGGTGTATGAGTAATGCACTTCAAGCATTCTACAATTCTGTTGGAGACGTGCCAGTCCATGGTTGGCAGATCTTCGCTGGGCATACGGATCTTGCCAGCACGTGACCGTTTCTCCTACGTNATCTTGCCAGCACGTGACCGTTTCTCCTACGTCACGCTGCACGGGAGAAATAAACCACCAGAGGGGGTGAAATGTACACAATGCATGCAGACAGTGGTGTATCTCATCGCCTGGAGCGGCAAGCGAATGCTGATGTCGGCAGTGGAAGACTGGTAGCATGATGATATCACAAGGTATCTGGCTCTATCTTTTCCTGTTGTCTTTTGCGACAACATTGATATACTGGCTCACTCTTTGGAACAAAGAAATAAAGTTTGGGAAATGCAGGAATTTGCTGGGAATATCATAATTATGGCTAGGTTGGCTGGAAAATAATAATTTTGGCATAGGAAAATTTGAAATGTAGGATGTTTAATAATTAAAGGTTTGCATCTACAACAACAATAGGAGGGGGCCCAGGTTCCCAAGGACAGAACTAGAAAAACGCCACACATTTCACTTGCTATTTAGAATGGAGTTTCAACAGGAGGAAGGGAGTGAGTTAGGGTATTGTTGCGGACAGAAGTTATGTGGACACTTAATCTAAAGTGTACGGAAAGAGTGGGTATTTCACTCGAGTGGTCACATCCTGAAGATCATTCTGTATGAAAGCTGTTGGTTGTAAAAGGTAATTGAAGTTCCATAAAATTAAATATTACTATTGTAGTTAAAATCTATGCAAAACATTAAGGTCTGGGAACGGCAAGGTAGCATAGCCATAGCCTCCCTCGGTCAGCTTTCTTTCTCGACTGGCATCATGGCTGCTACTTGCTCAAGCCTGGAGCAGCCTGGAACCAAAACTCCTAAATATTAAATACAGACACCAACACANGCATAGCCATAGCCTCCCTCGGTCAGCTTTCTTTCTCGACTGGCATCATGGCTGCTACTTGCTCAAGCCTGGAGCACCCCGGAACCAAAACTTCTAAAAATTAAATAAAATATTAAATACAGACACCAACATAGTGGACCCTTAAAGTATACCACAAAGACACTTCAAAATAAAATTACTTAGCAAATTTAACAAAGTGAAAGTATATGGGTTGGTAATTTGCATATGTATTCAAATCATAATTATTTTCAAACGTNTCAAAATAAAATTACTTAGCAAATTTAACAAAGTGAAAGTATATGGGTTGGTAATTTGCATATGTATTCAAATCATGGTTATTTTCAAACGTCATTCCCAGTTTTTTATGACAGCAATATAAATAGTTATTTATTAGTAACGAAAAAGCAGAAATACAAAATGAGACAAATCTTTCTTGGTTCTAACCACTATAGAGTCGATATTAAATTGTTTNATTATGACAGCAATATAAATAGTTATTTATTAGTAACGAAAAAGCAGAAATACAAAATGAGAGAAATCTTTCTTGGTTCTAACCACTATAGAGTCGATATTAAATTGTTTATTTGGAATCTAATTCGATCGCATCCCCCATAAGCAGCACTGCCTTTACTTCATCTAGACTCGCAGCCTGGGAAATTTAGCTGCTATAGTGTAACTCGAGCATGACTCGGTATTATGCAGGGGAGGCATCCTATCTGCCTGAACAGTTTGGAGCTATGTAAATGCCTTGCAAGAGGATTTTAGTGGACATACATCCAAGGTAAATTAACTCGTGTGTGTTATTATTGTGCAAGCTGTTTCGTGTCTACTTTGGGAGTTGCGCTTTATTTCATCTATCTTCACTTTCCCCATCCATAAGCAGAAAATCTCCACAGAATCAGTGGGCGTGGGAGTCAGCCCTTGACAAACTCATAAGCAGGTTAGTGGTATGTAAAGGGGGGCCAAAATGAACACCGTCTTTAGTTATGCCAAGTAGAGATACCTAACCTTCTACCTGCTCTTGTGAACTCACCAAGAATGGACATTTCAGGGGAGCTATGTGGGTGAGTGGCCCGACGCCCAACTGCAGCACATTCTATATTCGTTGGCAACCAGGGAACTACGTCTCCGAAACAACAACAGTCTAGCTTGGGTAGAATACCTTTATTCCTACTACCCCTGGAAGTGCTTGGCATCAGTTATAATGCCCGGAAATGCTTTAAAATACCCAAAAATGGCGATATTGGTCATCAGGGTTAGTACACAAACTGCCAAGGAAGAAGGTAGTATTGAGTGTTAAGAAGTGTTTTAAATCTGGTTTATTACGCACAGAGATATTATGGCAGATACTCAAAAATTTTTCCCTACCACATGCGATACATGCTCTGCAGTGCTGCACCAGGTTGTTGTACACATCATTGATCATACATAGCATGTGTGTTTTGATAGTTCGAAATGCTTACGAATCCTCACATCATGTCGTTCTCTGGTATTCAAAGATGTGTCGTTCGGAAGTGTTTTTACATATCCCCAAAGGGAACTGGGTGGTCTGACAATAGGACCTGCCTGCTTAATCCACGGACGTCCGAAAAGCAGTGACTTTATTGCCATATTCACAGCATCTGTATAGAGCTGGTGCGCCATCATATTGGAACCACATGGCCCCTTAAATATCCACACTCATGACCCCCAACATGCCTGGTAGGAACTCCCACAGGTAATGCAGATACACTGCAACTTTGAGGCATGGTGGCAATATATGAGACCCTATGAAACTGTCATTTATTGTCCCAGCCCAGTTGTTCACTAAAAATATCTCGTGGTGTCTGGTTGGTTATGCCATGCAGATGTGTTCCTCGGGCTATATGTGCATGTTATGAGTATTTATAAAGTCATCCCTGGTGAAGCAGCACTCAGTAAACATAGTATGGCTCAGAAAGTGTATCTCTTGATAGCACTGCTACAACATCCATCGGAAGAACTCCATATGTGCAGGAAATTTAACTGCCTGTAAGCGCTATGCCTTCTATACATGGTATGACCGAGGCGATTTTTCATGGAGAACTTCTCTAACATATTGACAGTCGGTGAGCATGGTATGTTATAAACAAGTATGCTGGTGGATGGTGTTTCATGATCTCTTTCCAACACACCTTCAAAGCTTGGTGTCTTTACTGCCCTATCTAACATCATAACACAGCTAATCTGTTTTCCATAAATGGCTGACGATATGTACGAACATTATGTCCACAGTGTGCTGTCTAAAAGGAAATTGCTGATGGTATAGTCTCTCTGCTACTCTGCCATTGTAGCGAGCTGCATCATAACTAAATGCATGTCTATACACTCTATAGATGTTTAGCTTGGGATGGTGTGTGAACTACTGTGACTGTAAGCTCCGCATTTCTAACACATAAAGTAGACACATACAGGAAGAGAGCGTAAACAGGGGAGTGCATACACTTAAACCTACACACATGCTATGCACATGGTGTTACAGTGTTTGTTTGCCACCAGGTTGCCTAATACGCCTTGCCAACTGTTATCGCGGTTTTGGTGAATATGGAGGTCTTTACCGGCATAATCTCATCTCATCTCTCTACAAAACCAATTTGTAACTCCTTCACGGACACTAGATATACAAAATAAATACGACGTATTACTGAAAAATGTTTTTGTAATTAACATTTTGTTGTATCCTTTAAATAGTCAATTTATGTGACATGAACCACACATCCAAGTGTACTCTTATGACTACTTGTACCTCTGCAGTCACTTACACTGCTTAACCGAAGTGAACATTCGGCCGCGAGTATGTCAGTATGGGTTGGCGAGAACGGAACACACCCAACTCGTCGTCATGTACTACGTGACTCAAGTGACCATCTTGCTTTATTTACCTCAGAGGTAACTCTTGGGGGGAAATAACAAGTGGCCCAACGCGGTCCAATGCGGTGTCGCCCTGAAAGCCACAGCCTTCAGGCGTCCGGCAATTGGAGGGAACGTCGGTGCAGCTCGCACTGTGACAGCCTATGTCCTACCCATCTTCGTTGCAACGACTAGCCTGCTGACTGGGACATAAGTGCCACGTGATCCCAAGTGTGTGTATTTTGTATTATATTAATTAGCAATAAAAGGGTTCATGTTATTTTTCATATAATTTTATATGCTGGCTTCGGCCACCATTTGCGGAGTCCGATGCCATGATTTTAGTCTGACTTTAGCACTCGGCCCAGCCGGCAGCAAGGGAGTTTCGTTAGTGCGGACCCCTTTGGCACATTCATTTTAGATTGCAATTACTTTCAATTCAATAGTATTTAATAGTAATCGGAACCTTTCGCTTAATTCGTGCCGAGGGGACGACCATCTGTCTTCCTGTTATCTTTAACAGGACTTAACACGTACCGCATAATTGCACCTAATTTTCATGGCTTAAACCCTTATTGAACATTAATGATCACCGGCAGACCAAAGTGCTGGGTCCGCATAAACTTATATATCAGTGTATGTGCATAGGAATCAAAGGAGGAAGTAAACATCTTGAATAATCACGTGTGTTTTATTTACTTTACTGGTTGGTGTACTTCGTGCACTGCACCCTATTGTAGCAGTAACAAGTGTAATTTAGACGTGCGAGGTGGCCTACAAACTCACCAGAATAAAAATAGAAACCATTAGGTGTGTGCAAATATTGGGAAGCACCCAGATCGACAGAGGACTCCAGTGACACACGGGCCGTCGACCACATGACCCTCACTAACTCATACTCACTGAGTTATGTTGCTGGTCTATTTCACAAATTTTCGCCTTAACCTGGCAAAGCCGGGTATGGTAGGAACCTACATCACCAACTCTGGAATCCCCTACACAACACATGGCTATTTCTAACTTTTCTGAAGTCCTGTTTAAGTGCTACTTCCAGGATATTTCTCCACCTCATTCAAAACTAAATCAAAGGGACAGCACACTGCATTCGTGCGCACTTTGACGTGAACCACGCATCCTTGAGTTCCTTGTGCCCACTCTGACTGCCGCAGTCATANCAGAGGACTCCAGGGACACACGGGCCGTCGACCACATGACCCTCACTAACTCATACTCACTGAGTTATGTTGCTGGGCTATTTCACAAATTTTCGCCTTAACCTGGCAAAGCCGGGTATGGTAGGAACCTACATCACCAACTCTGGAATCCCCTACACAACACATGGCTATTTCTAACTTTTCTGAAGTCCTGTTTAAGTGCTACTTCCAGGATATTCCTCCACCTCATTCAAAACTAAATCAAAGGGACAGCACACTGCATTCGTGCGCACTTTGACGTGAACCACGCATCCTTGAGTTCCTTGTGCCCACTCTGACTGCCGCAGTCACATCTACACCAGCTACACCGGGCCGCATCAACTACATCAAGCCAAGAGCGTGTAGTGCGGTTCGACAAGAACGGAACTTGCACCTTCTTGTCGACAAGGATTACGCAACTCAAGAGACTGCCCTACTAAATTATTACAAGAGGCAGCTCTTTTAATAAGTGGGTAAGCGATCCGAAACTGTGTTTACCCCAAAGCCACAGCCGTTGGGTGCTCTGGTAATTGGTCTTTGCGACCTCGCAGTTCGCACCCCTGAATGCGACGAAACGCACCACCGGGTGACGTTAACTGGCTAGTAGGCCGGAGTTGAAGAGATAGGTGCACCAAAGTGTCATCCAGTAGTGTACAGAATTTTNCGACGAAACGCACCACCGGGTGACGTTAACTGGCTAGTAGGCCGGAGTTGAAGAGATAGGTGCACCAAAGTGTCATCCAGTAGTGTACAGCATTTTTACAAACATATTCAACACAGTCACCGCATGCACGGCTACAGCCAGGAGTGTTTGTCATTATATAAATGGCAATCAAGCATGGCATCCACACTCCTTTGCCCAGGTGGATTTGGCTATCCCTTCAGGAGACAGCTACCGGGAAACGCTGGAGTCAGTGTAATTAAACACGGCATTGGAAGTGAAATTCAAAGACTTTTATGAGAAAATGTAATAACGTTTTTAATGTGAATTATTATAAGAGTAATTATGTATTTCTAAAACAGAGATTAGTTATATAGGCCTCCAACATTGTAAGAAATCATTTATTGTGGTAACATTCCCCATCCATTTCACAACTTTAACATTAACGGACATTTGTTAATAAACGGGGATTTCACCAATGTGTTCAATTTAATTTGTACAATTTTTCATCTTCATAATCACAGCACAGAGTCTGCATGTAATGCTTCATCATTCTGCGTTTGATGTCGGTTGTCGCCACCTGTGGCAGCAGCGGACATTACTCGCCCCAGTTCATCTCAGCACCCGAACAAAACCAGCGACGTTGGTCGCCTGCTCTGCGTGCCCCCTCAGCACCAGCATGTAGGCTGCAATCATTTCCACTACAATAGTTATATATTAGTCAACCCGAATATTTGTGTTGTTTTNCTCAGCACCAGCATGTAGGCTGCAATCATTTCCACTACAATAGTTATATATTAGTCAACCCGAATATTTGTGTTGTGTGGTNTAGGCTGCAATCATTTCCACTACAATAGTTATATATTAGTCAACCCGAATATTTGTGTTGTTTTAATGTACTAATAGGAGAGCCACCCACACTCTCACCAGAGTGTTTAATGCAATCGCGTCTCAAGCTAAGACCACATGTTTTTCACTGTTTAAGTGCTGAGCCCATTACCATACATCATTAACTCATTATTCAACTGTAGCAAGGACAGTGAATAAACCACTCAACCAAGTGAAATCAGTGTGAATTCATTGTAGGGCATCTTTCGTAGCATCACAGGCATTTCTTAAGCATAGTTCAGGCGTACGAAACGGACTACAGTCTCGTCATCATTTATAAAAGTGCAACAGTAAGTAGGCGACAACTCATCAACCAACTGACGGAGGATTACCATGCTCCCTATGGGCCGTCGACCGGACGACCCTCATCATTAGCTCACCACTGAGTTATGGCGCCGGGCAATATAACATCCAACAAGCCCTGGGTAACCTCGCAACTAGTTCAACTTAGTGTAATAATATTTTACATATTAATAGTTTATTACTCGTCATTGCCAACATACCTGTTTTCTCACTCTTTTTATGCACATTAATCATAGAAGAAATATAATAATTTACAGAGAGAATATATGTTAAATTTTAATTTAACTAAAAATAAGGTACTCTTACATCAACATCAGAAGTACTTATAAAATGCTTGTGATACATCGCATATTTAGGAGATACAGATACTCACTATAATATTCGGTCGGATATGTGTATGTAAGTTGTAATCGAATATTGTAATTGCTTATGATCCAGAGGAATATCAGATGACACGACTATAGAAATGAATGCCTGATGTGCAGTAATGCATTAGTGGCAAATAATATAAAATAAACACGATGGTGCATAGCAATTAATTTTTTTAAGTCGTGCCATATCATATCACTTTAGTATTTGGTCAAACACTTGCCAGCAGTAGGTACTGCAACGTGGCCGCACATACTACATAGTCAAGACCGGAGGAAGGCGCGAATGTACCTCACGTACATTGCTAGTTGTAGTCAGATGGGGTATAAGACATGCAATACAACATTGGAACAATGGTAACTTGTCATCTTCCAACACGCTAAGGGCTTATTTCAGAGAAATATTTCGTCAATAGCAAATATTGCTCAAATTACAGTTTGTGATATTATAAAACAATATGTAAAGGAAGATAGAATCTAATCTCTACCACAAAAAGGGGGACCAAGAAAGCTTAACGAACGAGAAGATGGCATATACTACGTAAAATAACACATAATCCAAGATTTAGTGCACCGAAAATTACCTAAGAGTTATTTCCGGAATGTGGAACACATCTGCATCCAGAAACAGTTGGAATAGAAATCAGAGAGTGGATATAATTGCAGAGTAGTCATGAAGAAACCATATTTTAGTAAATGTAACAGGAATAGAATACTCGCCTTCNGAGTGGATATAATTGCAGAGTAGTCATGAAGAAACCATATTTTAGTAAATGTAACAGGAATAGAATACTCGCCTTCGCCAAAGACTGTGTCAAGAAGAAACAGGAGTGGTGGAATTATGTGATATTCGTGGACGAAAGTAAGTTAAACATCTTTCATTCCAATGGAAGGACTCTGGTGTGGAGGAAAACGAACGAGGAGCTCCAATAGAAGAATTTGCTGTCAACAGTAAAAAACTGAGGCTGGAGTGGGTGAGTTGTTGTTTATCGAAGTTACAATGAAGAAGGATGACTTCTTAGCATTCCTTAAAGTCAATTGCATAGAATTGTGGACAAATGAGCTATTCTACAGACTTTCAAATTCTATAAGGACATTATCCGAAACATTTTGTCTCTCGTACGAGAATGGCTTTAATATAACTCTCCAAAGGTTATCGAAACATTTCAACTGATGTAAACCCTATTGAGAATATGTGGGATGAACTTAATACCAGAGTCAAGAGGACACCTATTACAGCAAAATATGAATTGAACAGGAGGCTGATGGAAGAATGGAATCACTTGGACCAAGATTACACCAAGAAAATTATTTCCGACATGCTGACTATTTGAAAGAAGTGATCAGATAAAAATGGTATCCAACGAGGTACTGCAGTGCTGAGGGCACGGTGCTTATTAATGTGATGACCGAATATAAATGTGAGATACATATCATTCCTTTGAAACTGTTCAGAAGACAAATGCAATTATTTTTAGTAATGCAAAATCGTTTTTGTTAAAATTTGTGATGTCTGAAAATATTTTGTTTTACCTCGCGCTAGGCCTACACTATTATAAGGTCAGGCAGTATTCAGGATAGTGAATGACCAAATAATGTCGTGAGCCTCTAACTAAATACTTCATACGTGGGAGTTGATTAAAAGGTTAGATTCAAAAAGTGTATAGAAACCATAAATAAGGTACATATACCTGTTATTTTCGTCATTATGTACTGTGCTCTAGACGCATCGAAAACTTGAATTTAACGGCGTATTCTTTCTAATGCATCTAACCCCTAAATTTTAAATTTTGCGGAAGATTTTTTTTTATTGAAACGGAAATTTTGCATAGTTGTTATAATTTGAAGTGTGTTTTATATACCATTAATCAATTTTAATTGGCTCGGTGGATTAAAATATTTCTGTATATATTTTGTAAGTAATAGGGATAATTATTTTCCTTAGGTTTCCGTAGATCTTGTTTTCATAGAGATCACCGACCCTCGATTTGGTGGCACGTGGGCTTCTGCTGTGTTTGGATACGAGATTGAGAGCTTGTAGCCTTTCTTGTTACTTCTGCCACATCACCATGTTAGCTGCCATCTTACTTTTTTTTTTTGGTGACGTGTTTTGATAACGTACTGTAAGTTAAATTGTATCCATGTTAAAATTTGTTGTGAATTATTTTTTAATATTTTGAATGTTCTTACAGTTTAACATTTGTTACAAATATTTTTGGCGAGACGGAACGGAAAGGAAAGCACGCTGTGGTGAAGTGACGTCACAACCTTTTTCAGTACACCTCTGCATGGGTCAAGCAGCATGACTACAGCTCCGCAACCCCAAGTTAAGCGAGGAATTGTAAAACAGGTATTTATTTCGTTATTAAGCGCACAACTCACAGATGTGCGATGTTGGTTATTGTGAAGCGTGATCTCGTAGTATTGTGTGGTAATAAGTTTGTAACACAGACGTTATACGGTGCATGCGGCCGTATTTACATTCGTGTACCAACATATGTGCCTCACGAATACCAGTTTTGAGGTAATGTTCTGTGTGGTTGTGGTTTCGTAGGTCCTCTCCGGAGATTCAGTGATCATCCGGGGTGTGCCTAAAGGTGGACCTCCCCCTGAAAAGCAGATAAATCTGTCCAACATCACTGCCCCAAAATTGGCCAGAAGGGCAATTGGAAGGTACTGCATAGAAGTGTAAAACTTTCACCATCTTGAAGTTGATGAAAACTTTATTTGTTCTAGTCGTTGCAGTTAAGTTAAGTTATTAAATCATATGTGTAAATTTTTTAGTGGTGATGAAACCAAAGATGAACCATATGCATGGGAGGCAAGAGAATTTTTGAGACAGAAGATAATAGGAGATGAAGTTCTATTCACAGTTGAAAAACCTCCCAATACCTCGAGGGAATATGGAGTTATTTACATGGGGAAAGGTATGTAATCCTTAGAAGGATCTTATTTTGTGTGTAAGCTAAAGTATACAGTCATCAGCTGTCAAGAACCAGTTCTGTTATTTGACACTTAAGTGATAGTCATTACTTTTCTGTATAACTGATTTGACATCAAATATAAGTTAAGATACTTTATTTTGTAATGAAAAAATTACACACTAGATGTAGCTATATTTTTTTTTGTAGAATAGCCGTGCAAAACACTGGTTTTTATTTCTAAGTATTTTGATTTTCATTTAGTGGTTGCATTCGAGATGTAATCTGCGAGGATTAGGTGTAGCATTTCTAAAGTTTTAGTTGCTGTTGTAAATGTTTATATGTATAAAGCATAAAAAAAAATATTGTCAAAGAATGTTGGGTATTTTTGGCGTGTACAAAGGTTGTTAGTATCTGTGCCATGCACCTGTGTGGTGGTGCAGGAGTTAGGCAGAGGAAAGGGGAACAACTGCCTGCACAGCTACAGTTTTGTATCATATGACCTGAAAACATTCATTTCCATGCAGTTCAACTGCTGGAGTTGTTGATGCTGGATTGGGATGACATAAAAAGGTTATCCATAATGTTTGAAGGGAAGTTGTAAAATGTGTGATTGTGTGTTGGGACCATGAGGCTAAAAACTAGTGTTTGGATATATAAATTAATAAAGCAACTGACAGTAGCCAAACGCATTGGTAACAGCCAAAGGCCTTTTCTAAGAATAAGGAAACCGTACAAAGAGTTCCCAAAAAAAACCGGGTGATATATGGTGCCAATATAAACATACATAAATAGTTAGTTTTATCACGTAAATATTTTCTGTCACAACAGCATTGTAAGCACTAGACTAACTCGTATAATCTGAAAGTGTTCCATTACCAAGGCGTACTTGGTGTATCTGAGGCTTAAAAATGCAGGTCTACTAAGGCCGACCCAGGTACAAATACCACATGGTCTCATTGCCTGTACATAAAATGCACTGAACTGGCATACAATGTTTCTGTTAGCAAGTTGCCTTTACGAGATTTTCAATGGCTACCCTATCATTTGATGATGTAATAATAATAATAAAATATTGTCAATTTCATTTAATTGGGTAAATTTATAGTTATAGAAAAGTAGCATGGTCACAACGTATCCTTATGCACACTTGCATTTTTGCAGTGTTTCCTGTAATGGCAGGCTTTGAAAGACTGATGTTACGTAATTTCTAGTAAACAATGGAAAAGAGGGGGAGGGGACTTAAGTTTAACGTCTTTCGTGAGATGGCATGTTTTACGCTTCTTCTGAGAGAGTCATTTGAATTGCATATTGTTTTGACTGAGCAGTGGGAAAATTTGCTCGTGCAGAAATAACATTCAAATTATTATAACGTAGAAACTTTTATCTTCAATGTAAGAACTGACGCTACTCCCCACCTGTGATATTATGTACAGGATGGTTCATAGGATCCGAGTTATTTTTACCAGGCACAGACTATAAGGTGCCTTGGAGATTTAATATGGTGAATAATAATGTTGTCACTCGGTGTTTCACATGTACTAGGTTATGTTTGACCGGAAATTCACACATAGTTTCTCGGAACTTCATACATTCTTTCTCGGACACACACACACCTACTGTCCCGGGAATTTACATATAGTACTGACCCTGTGAGATGGTGCCTTAAGGGCAGCTTTAAGTACTTGTGCTAACTGTTTCTGACGTCATGGGGGGACGCTAGGCGTCGGGACGTGTCTCCTGAGCGGCGGACGCTTGTACTTATCTGTTTCTGATGTTTGGTGGTTTTCCGATGGTGGGTGAGGTCTGGTAATTTGGGCGCCCTTTTCAGGCCCTCACTGGTTTTCGTTGGTGTGTTGCACTCAGCTGACTTCCTCCTTCGGCTTCTCAGCGCCGGACTGCACTGGACTCAGCTTCCTTTCGGTGTGGCGCTCCTCGCTGAAGCTCACCACTCGACTCCTGTTCTCAGCGTAGGGTTGTAACTGATGGATTACCTCCTTACCACATCTCGGCGAGGGACCCTTGGTGGGCCCCCACCCTGGCCTTCTCATTGCAAGGTTGCACTGGACTACTCCCACTCGACTGACTCACTGACTGACTCATGTCCAGCCGTGGTGATGCTACTCGTCCGACGTAACTCTGGTAACTGTCTAACTGATTCTGCCGGGGCCCGAACCTCTGCCTCGGCTGACTGACTGACTTCCTCTCTCGGTGTGTGGTTGTAACTGACTGCCGACTGATCTGATGTAACTGTGGTAACTGACTCGGCCGGAGTTTGATTCCCCCGGCCTCTCGACGTCCCAACGGACGACTCCCTCGATTAATGTGACGCAACTGACCCCCTCCATATCCTGCAAATTGGTTTTTAAACTCTTTGGACTTCCCCTGAGAACCTTACAAGTGGCTTCACTCGTTAGGGGAAGGGGGTGGAAGGTGCCGAACAAAGACCCAATTTCCCCCACATGCCAGGACTCTTGTTGGTGAAGGGAGGAGGGGTTGTCCCGCGGCCTTTAGCTTACATCGGCATTTTCGCGGAGCTTGTCAAAGTTCTCCTGCGTTTTGCTAGGGGAGGGTGGGGACTTGTAGCACTACTGCCAAGCTCTGTCAGCCTTTTTCTGGTGTAACAAGCATTGTATCTGCGAAACTCAGCTTACCTTGGTATTTCTTCGGCGATGATGTTAGCTCTGCCTTCCTACGTATTATGTCCGAGGCAACCTTGACACATATAAACTACCTATCTGTCCTCTGGGCCCGCTTATCCTCGCCGTATGCATTTTCCGTGGTGCGTGACAACTGTAGGCGCTAGCGGGGGAGGGGGATTGTGGCAGCGACGTTCTACTTACTCTATGCGTCACACGTCAGAACAAAACGCAGTACACAAAGCCTTCATACTTTTTTTATACCAAAATTAACCTTCCACTTGTTGGATTTACAGGATAGGTTAAATAAACAAATTTTATTTTTACTATACAAAAGAGTTGAAAGTTCACCTTTTTAGGCCACGTGTATTTCAAACATTCATGTAATTCTTTAGAAATACAGTACAGTAGAACCTCGATTAACAGTCAGTCTCTATTAACTGCCACCCCGCTGGCGCAAAAAAATTGTATGTTTCCGCGTCAGCGCCGAGCCGGATCGTCTGTCGAGGCTCTATGATGAGTAGTGACGACTGTACTGCACACCTGCACTGTGCGTGAGTCATTGGCGGCAAGGGCAGTGACCTTGGGTTTGCGCGCCCACCCCCCCTTACACTGTCTTCTGCATTCCACTGCTACTGTTTCAGTTCAGTACGGTGCGTGGCTTACTACAGTGAACCGAAGTTTTTGCCGATTTCGAGTGCAGTGCCTACTAGTGTTCGTGCTTTACCGTTTATTGTTGACAGTGCTGTTTATACGTAGTGTGGGTTGCTCTTCTGTTATGGCTGAGAAACGGAAACGTGTGGTTTTGGGACTCGACAAAAAACTAGAAATTATTAAACGATTGAAGAAAGGTGAAACAGCTACAAGTCTGGCTCAGATTTATGGTGTTGCAAGAACAACCGTAAATGATTTAAAACGTGATGCAGATAAAATTGAGGAACACGTATCAAAAATGCAAAACACAGATGGAGATGTCAAGACTAGAAAAACAATGAGACCAGCAAAATTTGAACAACTCGATAGTGCTGTTTATCAGTGGTTCGTTCAAGCCCGAAGCCAAGGGATACCCCTTTCTGGACCCATTATAGTGACGAAGGCGATGGACATGAACAAAAAACTAGATGGCGACCTAACCTTCAAAGCCAGCATGGGATGGCTTGAAAAGTTTAAGTTTCGTCACGGCATTCGAGAACTGGTCATTACCGGCGAAAAACTTAGCTCAGACAGTGCTGTTGTAGAGGGCTTTAGAGCAGAATTTACTGCAAAAATGTACGATCTTAATCTCAATAGGGAACAAGTGTATAATTGTGACGAAACTGGACTTAACTGGAAAGCTCTGTCACAAAAGACACTGGCTTCATTCTCAGAAAAATCTGCTCCAGGTTTTAAGATCCAAAAAGATCGAATCACTGCAATGGTGTGTGCAAATGCCACAGGCAATCATAGATTACCCTTAGCAGTGATAGGAAAATCTAAAAAACCCCGTGCATTTAAAAATTTGAATTTGAACGCTTTACCAGTAAATTACTATGCTCAAAAAAACGCTTGGATGGACCAAACAATTTTTTTCGACTGGTTTCACAAAGTGTTTGATCCCCAAGTAATAGCTCATCTTGCAGAGAAGAAATTACCACAGGAAGCATTGTTGCTCATGGATAACGCCCCTTCCCACCCTTACAATGAACTTCAAAGTGATGACGGTAAAATAAAGTGTTTCTTTCTTCCTGCAAACACAACACCTCTCATTCAGACCATGGACCAGGGTGTGATTGAGAACATGAAGCGACGCTACAGGAAGGCTTTTATTGAAAGTTTGCTGTCTTCTGACGACGCTACAACGGTTAAGGAGTTTTGGAGAACATACAACATCAAGGATGCAATTTTTAATGTTGCCAACGCGTGGTCAGATCTCACGGCAACAAACCTGAAGAACGCTTGGAATAAATTATGGCCTGAACCTTCTACTGAGGAATCTGCAGAACATGAGCCTGTCAGTGTTGACGAAATAGTGCAGCTTTGTAACAACGGACTGATAGATGAAACTTTATCAACTCAAGAAGTGACAGACTGGTTAAACAGTGACAATCAGGATGGAGGCTTTCAAATCTTGAGTGATGATGAAATTGTTTCCAATGTTTTGCAACTTGATGACGGTGGTGATCATGAAGACGTGGAAGAAGCTGAACCGGCGCTTGATAACAACCCAGGAATCACCCATTCAGAAGCGGAATCGATGTTAACACAGTGCATTGACTGGTTCGAGCGTCAAGAGGAGGCTACCGGGACCCAGGTGCTTCTTCTCAGAAAAATCAGAAACATGGCCGCCCAAAAAGCTCGACGGGGAAAGAAACAAAAGAAAATGACGGATTATTTTAAAAACTAAATACTGTACCGGTAACGTAAGTTTTTAGAGTACAGTACGTACATGTATAGTTGATATTTCATTGTTTTCTTAATAAAATATTTTAATAAAGTATTTTTCACTTGAACTGGCGTGGTTTTGTTTTTTCTCTTTTAAAATCATTTCACATTAAGTACTGCGCAGCAATCATCACAATTAGGACTTACAATGGCGCCGTTATAACATGCAAGGCAGTGAATTGCGATGTTGCCACGCCAAACACTGTCTAGGTGCTAAGTTGTAGCGGCGCTATTATTATTTCTGTTATCCGTCTATTCGGTTATCCGTCATGGTCCCGGTCCCGAGGGTGACGGTTAATCGAGGTTCTACTGTATTTACAAAATATGCTAACTTACTGTTTGTAATTTGCAATCTCTTGAACACATGTTTTTGTATGGAAATCCTTGCACAATTACTTTACTAAAATCACATTCGTCCATCACTGGTATGGACTAAGTAATTTGCACAATCATTCAGTCAAATCAACACTTCACCAGTTTCCTGAAACTAACAAAACTTTAACTTTGAAATGTATTTTATATTTGTGTCACTTTGTGGCAGACGCCAGTTGGAAAATGGCGGAACGAGCCATTTTACAAAGCAGTAAACGTGTGCCAATAATATTAAAAGTTAATTATAAATAATAGCAACTTGTTTGAAGGAGACATAGTAGACCCACAAAAGTTATACATATGGGTTTTGCATAGTTTACCTGTTTGATATTTACAAGGGCATAATGATTCAATAAGCAGAAAGTAAAAAATAAAATAGATGAAATATGAGGATTTCGGCCACTTTGTTTGTGTGGGGCACCATGGTGTATAACCCTGTAATGCTATAGTAAAGTAAACAAATGCAAATCGGCAGTCACCAGTCTGCTGTGGATGTGTAGACATTACCGTAGGTTTATTGACTGTATATGCAGTACTCTTTGGTTCACGGCGAGTGGAGTATTGCTGCGTGTGGAGTTGTGACGTCTGAATCCGACTACTTGAAGGCTTGTAATTTAAGAATGGAGGGTGCAAGTACGAGTGCTTCTGTGTGTGACAGTTGTCTGTGTGGCGGGTGTTACCTGGACATTAGCCAGTTTATTGAATTAATGTTGTATTGGCCTACCTAGGCGAGTAAATTGTCATACTTCCGGTATGTTTTATTATATGTGGTATATGTATATGGCAGGATTTTACATTTTGTGCTATCTCGTTAAAGGTTTGTATATTGCTGTGTGTGTAGCTATTTGAAATGCAGCAAATCTAACTGAATTCAACCTAACTTCACAATATGTAATGCACAGGTTTTGTTTGCACTGCAGCACGACGAAATACGGTATTATGTGATGGCAACCAGTACCCTTTATTTACATATCATGATGTTAGGTTAGGTCCTTTTTGCATTTAACGTATTTACATCACTACATAGTATAAAAGGAAAACCCTGGCGCGCATCTGTCTGTACGACTGCACTAATCTCGAGAACCACTGAACTGATTTGAATGCTGTTTTTACCGTTGTGATCTGCATTTATCGAGGAAGGTTTGTGGGTATTAAAAATTGCCCTAGCACTTATAGGTGCTGAGCATTAACGGTATTAATGAATCAAGTCTGGAAAAAAAGTTTGCAGCCACCGCTTTCTCATGGAATACGCTGCCTAATTCTTTAGAGATATAACAAAATCATGTACGAAAGAATTGTGTAAAATTAAATGATTTACAAAAAAGTCAGCGGTAGCATATATCTATCTATAATAGATAAGTAGTAATAAGCGTATTTCAAATTTAAATTACACAATACAGACAAACGTAAAATTCACTGTCTTTTTTAACCATAAAGAACTTATCTGTATGAAAATAAATTAATTCAAAATTAAAAAAGTTTAATGTAGATAAGAAATGTCCTTCACAGCATATAATTTTCGCCAATACTTTAAAGTTATGAAAAGTTTTGTGGAAAAGTAATTTTAGCGCTGCTTGGTTGTATTTTCTTTTTATTTCTTTGTGTCTTGGATCCTACAATCTTTAAAACTTGCTTTTCAGCACGACTTTGTTGTAATGTAGGTAATTGTGCCTTTGTACAGATTTTAGCACAAGGGATCCAGTTTATTATAACTTTCTTTTAACCCTTAAAATGTTGGTGACAGCCATTGTGGCACAGTACCTACTTGGTTGTTTTGTTTCATTCCAAATGATTGCTTATTCCGTTTGGTTTAGGTACGTGTAAATATTAAATAGGTTAGATAGAAAGTTAAGATTAAACTAATGTTTTTGTTCTTGTAAATATTATTGGTTATTTGTCGTGTGCTTACATACGTAGGTACTATTGATATTGAGGTGATTCTCAGAGCAAATACAAGTCTATTACTCAGTAGATGGAGTACTCGACAGTGAAGAAGCTGTGCACTATCCCACAGAATTTCTTAATTCATTGAATCCTTCTGGTATGCCACACACAAACTGATTTTAAAAGTTGGAGCTCCCATAATTTTATTGCAAAATATAAATCCACCAAAATTATGCAACAGGACTCTATTTTACAAATAAAAAGTTATCTCATTGAAGGTACTATTCTAACTGGCTGCAGTACTGGAGAAACTGTTTTAATACCTAGAATACCAATGATTCCCCCGGATTTGCCTTTTAATTTTAAGAGTCCAATTTCCAATAAGAGTTTGTTTTGGTATGACCATAAAGAAGGCACAGGGTCAAACACTTAATGTGGCTGGAGTGGATTTGAGTGGGGTATGTTTTTCACACGGACAACTATACGTAGCCCTTTTGCATGCCACATCAAACAGAAATCTTTCTGTGCTGGCGGTCTGAGGCAAAACGATTAATGTTGTATACAAAGACATTTTCTAAACCACTTTCATATAGTTTTATTATGTTAGAGATGTATGAATGTGGATAAAGCGAAGGAGGTAGGTATGTCAGGATCGTGGTAAATAGAGGTCCATAATCTCTGCCTACCCCTCTGGAAGACAGGCGTGACGTGTGTGTGTGTACGTATGTTATATATGATTGTAGTTTACTAATTTACTATCATATAAAATTGTAATTGTCTTTTCCCACTTTATTTATTAGTGCATCACTGTAAAAACTAAATTGTACCTGGGCGAAACTGGGTCATATAAGAGAACACTGAAAAAATAATGTTACATTAACATTATCTGTTAGATAAGAGTACATGCTAATGATTTTCCTTGTTAGCATTACATATTTCTTAATTGACTAGTAAATTATGTTGAAATATTACTGTTAGTTTTTTTTCTGCATGTGTCATGCCTGTGTGCAGAACTCCTTTCAATGTGGTATAAAATCAAAATCACTTTCGTAGGACAAAAAATAGCAACTACCATAAAAATACCATTCCTCTGTAATTATTTACCCCCATATACAAATCACACCAACTTTCCAAAAAATTTTAGATTCTACAGTAGTTTATTTATTGTTCTCCAAAAATCCTTTTTTGGATTCAGTTGATGTCCTGAAAAATTCAACAGTGGGGAGACCTATAAGTTCAAGTAAATTTTGGTATAAAAACTTAACAAATTTTTAATAATATAATTACATTTTTATAACAACATTATAAATCTTATTAATCTCTACTCTGTGGGATTGCTCAGAATAATTAAGTTAAAAGGTATTCTATGTCACAGAATGCTATTTGGTCATCTCAGTTTTATTAGTGTGTGTGTGTGAAAGAGTGAGAGTACGAAATTGTATACTTGCAGAACTCTTTGTGCTCTCTGGCATCAACCATGTTCATTTTCAAGTTGAAGTTATTTCAGGTGGCAGATAGATTAAAATTTGTAAAGGCATAGTATTTCAATGAAATTGAAATTACTTATTTAAATTCTGGCGCCAGTTGTCTAAAAGGTTTAGCAGTTGTTGTCTAGTTCCCTCCCCCCTCCCTTCACGGAGCTAGGAAGCAGTGTTTTGTAAAAAGTATGTTTGCTCTACTCACCCACTTTGTGGAAGGTGCTGGGCAGGCCGGTACCTCTGTTGTTTTGCATACTACTGGCAGAGGTGCAGGTTTTAGCGTAAACCAGGTGGGGGCTCTTGTGCCTCAAAATCTCCCAGGAGTATGTAGGTTGGGCACTGAACTGCATGGTGCAAGGGGCTGAGTTAGTCTCTCCTTTCTCCTTACTGCAGGTGTGACTTGAGGCTGTGAAGCACTGTCGCTTTAGCGGAATCCAGCTGTCGTTTTGGCATAGTTTGTGGCAGTGGTGACAGTCTCCAGGGTACAGTCAGGAGGACTTGAGCTGGAAATGCAGATGGAGTTGTATGATGGCTCCATGGAGGGGCAGGGTACATGCAATACCCTCCTGAGTAGCGCAGCCTCTTCCCTCTCTTTGTGATAGACCCTTGGGGTATTAGGTTCCTGCTCTACAGAGCATCTGAATTGGACAACAAGGATTTTTGCCGCCTTCTTTAGACCAGTCCGTTGTCGGGGAATGAACACAGGTGTGTGCAAACAACTTGCAAATCAGGGATGCTATTGAGGTCAGAATAAAAGAAGATAGAGTATTTAATTATTATGGGATTTAGTAGGTGTACGTAGGTACAGGCACGGCCGTAGCTAGTTGATGATTAGCGGTTCTAACTAACGCGGAGGGGGAAGGAGCTGGTATGGTTCGCTCAGGGAGGAAGTGACTGTTCCTGGTGCCGTTGCCATGGGGTGTACCCTGCTTGGCCCTATCAGAGGGGCGGCGAATCTTGCTTCATGACGACTGGGCATATGCCTCCCGACTGACAGTATGCAAGCCTATATCGACTTGGGGATAGAGTCCCCTGTTTCTCCCCGTGGAGAGTTGAGTGAGCAACATAACCGCTACTGAGCTCAATCTGCTCTTGGATTCCCATTGTGGCCTCCCTACTGAGGCCACAATGGTACTTAGATGAGCTGCTGTTATTACCTGTTCGGAGTCCTAAGCCTTTTGACCTCGAGTGTTTGTTCTCCTCGATCCTGAGGACTCTGGAAAGAATCTC
>NQII01001618.1:59599-108313 GCA_002778355.1 Clitarchus hookeri
CCCCCTTGCCAAGTTGGTGACCAGGAGGGCGGCATTACTTGGCAGCAACCAGTACACCAAACTCCAACAAGAAGTGAGAGCATCCTTCAGAGGGTATGATAGTTGATTCTATTCCTCGTCGGCCGGGCATGTGCCTGGAATAGTGAGTGTGGAAGACACACAGTTGGTTAAGCATGAAGGAGGTAGTGAAACAAGAAACTAAACTGGTAAAGCGAAGTAAGGGAGTTGATGAATGTTAATTCTTTCTATGGGTGATGGCGTAATAAATATCTCCAACCTCTGCTCAGCCATTGTCTGAAAGACAAGTGACAGGTTTCCCAAGTGTTATACAGCAACTGTCGTAGCAAGGGTGCGACCAAAGCTTGGGTAGAGAGAGACTCCAGAATGCGCTTCTCAGGACTTGGTTCGAGACCTGATGAACTATAGCACGAGCAAATAGTAACGGGAAGTATTCATTTAAAAACACAGGTTAAGCAAATGAACAAGTAAACAAACTAGCACGAGCTGCAAATGGCAGAGTTCAGGCTGCGGGACCACTTCACAGTGAACTACCAGGTATTACTATAAGCTGCACAGCAGTGTAAGAGATAACAGCCATTGAAAGCGTAGAACTCAGGCTGGGGAAGGTTTCCCCAGTGAACTGTCTGACTCTGGCGTGTATAGCAGTATTTTAAGGGTTCCTAAGTGCACGGAGCAGAACGTGATGGCTGGATGGAGGGGTTAACCACCCCTATGCACAGTGGAGGTGCAGCTTCGTTATCTGCCTTGTCTGCTTGTTCTATGGCAATAATAATTTTTTATTGCATTCACTACATTGAGACAAATAGATGTTATAAACGCACAAGAACTTATTTATGACATTTCTTGTCAGCATTAACGTTAATTGGTAAAAATGCTCATGGCCCATTTTCCTTATTTCGTGGGAGCATCTTCTTTAATAGCCAAATCACCTTATGTCGTGGGAGCATCTTCTTTAATAGTCAAATCACATCACATGACTGTTGTTTGTACCTTCATTAGTAAATAAGAAAAGTTTACATGGTTAAGTTGCAGACAAACCAAAAGCAAGTAAAATATAATCCCCCCAGTGTCAACCATGCTTACCATCATTAAGAGCTATAAGTAATGCCCTAGGCAAATCATACAGCCTATCTGCATATGTCGTGTTGTGTTAGTTGGTCCAGGAACATCATGATGCTGTAAACTTCTTCACAGTCCTGGCAAAACCTTTCTTTACGTAGTGGTGATCTCAAAATGTAGTACAGATTTGATAAGATGTAGATGAAGTATTGGTGTACATTACGTGTTTGCATTTCAGTTACTTTTCTTTTCATTACATTAAATACTTCACGAACCTGTAGAATGCTGTTCTCTCAATAATTTTCTCCTTATATTTGCTCTTCTCCTTCCACAATACTATATTCTTGAAATTTTTCACTTGTCATTATCTAGTTGTGTAGTCCTTCTTTACTCCCTTATTGTTTCTTTTCAAAACCATCACTTCATAATTTTTAGTGCTGATTCTCTTCCATATTTCATTGTTTTCCCCACTCCAGACCATTAGTTGCTTCTACATCTCACCTGCTTCCATCCCCCCACCACCACCACCATCACCACCCTGGAATCAGTAAAGAATAGCATAGTCTTCATAAATTGTACATCTCTCTTCCTTTCCACTCATTCCATAATCCTCAACACAAAGAGCAAGGGTGCAGTCATACATCAGAATAATCCCCCCTCCTCCCTTCTTTATCTCAAATAATTTTTCTTGTAAATTTTCTCAAAAAATTGGCAATATACCCTTCCTCTCGTCACTTTGTGTATGCTTCGCTATTCAAATTCTTCCGATATCTGTATTGTCACTGAATTCCTACTTATTTCACTATTTTTGTTGTTAATTCATCTATTCCTGGAATTGTACATTTTTCATCCTTTTTAATGCTCCCTTTACCTTTTCCATGTGATATCCTGATCATCCATTTCTGCCACTACTTCCTGTTCTGCAACTGTTTAATCCTTTGTCTCCTCTGGATTTAGCAACATAACATTAAAATAATTGACCCACCACTCTTTTTCTTTTTGTTTTAATAATTCTTTACTACGTCCTTTTACATCTTTTTCTTCTAACATGCGGGGTGCAGTTGTGTAGTGGTCAGACTACTCGCCTCCCACCAAGATGAACTGGGTTCAATTCCCGGCGGGGTTGCTCCCGGTTTTTCGCATGCGAGAATTGTGCTGGACGATATTGCTGGTCGGTGGGTTTTAGCCAGTTTCCTCCACCCTTACATTCCGGTGCTGCCCCAATCTCACCTTGCTTCACCCTCAATGGCTCTCAAGGTCTTGCTGTTAAGACTCACCCAAATCTCTTCACTCCCCTTCTGATATCTGTATCCATTTCAACAATTTTTTTTGCCAATCACTTGCTTTGCTTTCCTTTTCTTTCATATACATTCGTTTCTGCTGTGCATGTTTTCAAAAATTGCTTTAAGGCTGTATCTTCTATTGCTTCTCTCAGTCTAATACGTACCCAAGCAAGAGTTTTATTCCACTTCATTAAATTTTTTGACACACCCCCTCTATCAAATTTGTTCAACTGGTCTTTATTGGACAGTGGGGCTACTTTTGATGAATAAAAATTCAGTTTTATAAGAATGATGAATGTCTTAATGTGTGAATAAACTCCAGTTTAAGTAATATAAAGGGGTTTTTGTTGTGCAGTTTTTGTTCATAGAAGAAATTACTTTTTTGATGTTGCGTTAGTTTTGACTAGCAGCGAGTAGTCTCAGCGTGTCGTGGTTGTGTTAGATTTGGAGGTGTCCATGTCTGCAACCAAATTTATGTTTTTTTCGCTTTGGGTTGGATTGAAAAACACAACACGAATGGGTTCTCTAGGTTATCAAAATGTTACTTGCACAGTAACATGTGTGTTTTTTTTTGTAGATGTTGCAACCGGAGAAAACCTGACAAAAAAGCTAATAACGGAAGGACTTGTGTCGGTACGACGGGAAGGAGTTAGGATTGGCCCTGAACTTCAGGAACTAATAGAACTTGAAGAACAAGCCAAAGCAGCAGGCAAGGGAAAGTGGGCAGCAACCGGAGCACAGGTGAGTTACCTACTTAACAGTAAAACAAGCATCTACTAACCTTGCGTTCTTTATTCTCTTTGCGTAGCTGTTGTAGTTATTGATGTGTTGTACTACCGAATGCACCCACTATAAAAAAATTGTGATATACTGTGACGGTGGCGCTGACGCCCGCATTGGTTTTGGATTTGCTCCTCTGTAAGACTGCCTGCTCTGTGGCCAAAAAAAAATTAGTTTCATGTTGAAAGTATTTATGTATAGCAAAAACAAATGTGGCATCTAATTTGAGAAGTGTGGTGTTCAGTTATGAATAAACTAGAGCTGCTAATCAAAACAGTGATGTAACAAATTGCTTATATACTGTATAAACATCTGTAAGTTCAGTCATTTTGTATGTCAAAATACTGCCATGAAACTAACCTTTCACTTAACTTTTAATAGGGTTGTGCAAATGAGAATTTTTTCTTACAAAAAAAAATATATATTATGAACTTTTGTAAAACTGAAATGAAAATTAAAAATATTTTCATGAGAGTTTAATTTTAACGAAAGTTTAATGAATTTCATAATATTTGAGGAAGTCGTTCATTATGACAAATTTGTAGCAAAACCAAACAAAAAAAATGGAAGGATATAGTGTATTTAATACAGGGGTTCTTGTCTATATTTAATTTTCCATTTTATGTAGTTATTTTAGTTATAAAATAATGAAAACAAGCAAGATGATTTACATACAAAAGTTCCCTTTGCGTGCACACTAAATGAACATTTGTTAAACACCCAAATATTAATTGAAATAGAAAATTTTTGTTTCATTGTAACTTTCGGTAATAAAATTTCATATTAAAACAAAATTGACAGTTGCAATTTTTTGTTTTAGTTTTAGTATACTGAATATTCGTATGACCCTACGTTTTAGTCAATTAGTCTCTGAAAAATGTAAATAATGTGTTCTACAGTAAACTCTTGATTTTCCAGGATAATAACTGGCTAAGTGGTCATGAATAACCAATATTCACAGTTAAAGCAATTTTGTGGTGGGGTGGGGGTGGTGTTTACTTTATGACTATATACTGTACACGTTGTTTATCTAACAAAATTTCAACAATTTTTTGTGTGGCAACGTCATAAATTATGTTAACATCATCACATACACGAAATCCTGTATCAGCTGATATGTTTCATGTTGGCTATTTTGACAATCTACATTTGCACAACAGACATCGGAGGAACATGCAGGCAGGAAGGAGATCGTAGACAAAATGATTATGTATTTTATTTTGTATTGTTACAAAACAGCATTTGTTAGTGTAACAAATTGAACTTTGTTCTAGAATAATGTGTAGGTGTTTAAAAGAAATGGAACACCGTATGTAATAGTTAAGCTTCGTTTGTCTCATCTTCATAGGCTGTAGCTAGTGCTTGCTAACGTCGCCATGTGCATGCTTCATTTTACTTGAAGAGGCTGCACATCTGTCCCAGAGTATTTTAAAAATATTTCTACATTAATTTGACATAATATCTTTCAAACCCAAGTTGTTTTGAGCTCCACGAGATGAAAAATTTAAAGGATGTGATATTCTTTTGCGACACATCAGCAAAATAGGAGACCGTGCTGTCACCTGTTGGCCAGTGCGCGCAGCTCACTTCGGAAACCAAGCCCCTATAGAATGACTTGTTTTTCATGAGTAAAATGCCAGTAGACTAGCAAATTCTCAGAATCATAAATTTTCTGCGAGCTCTATAAATATTTTAACGTAACATATTTACATGTGAAGCGATTCTGCTTGCTAATAATTTGTGTACAATTTGACTACACATTTGCCTACAAGACTGGCTCACCATTTTTTTTTGTCCTGACTCCCATCACTTTAGCAACAAAGTGAAAACAATTGTTGTTTATTTATTTATTAAAACCACGCGTCGTTCGCAGTGGAGTCATTTTTGCGGCAAATAATATTTATGTTAATGTGATATATTGTCATCCAGACGCAGCCTGTACCACGGTTAATTTATAAATACCCTCTGTGTACAAACTACTTTAAATTACCAGACCTTGCCTTTCTGACAAGTAGATGCCAGTTTTAATCATGAAATACTTTTTTATTATGAATGAAAATGTGCTGTCCGACGATTTCCCAAAATTCCTAATATTCCAAGTTCCACATATCTTCGCTGTTAAAAACGTGTGTAAATATAGTACCCAAACACTTTTAATAATAAAATAAACCAGTACTGCATCACTCGACTGCTGCCAGGAAATTAACAGCGCGCATAGGTTAGTTATAGCAGTGGCCCTACGGTTAAGCCATCCCTGGTAAAACGGGAGTGTACTGTATGTTGTTTTAAATTTAATTATTTATTTCATACCCGTCTATATAAAATCTGTGAATAAGTCCGAAACACAGTGATGCTTGGAACTGAGTAAAACATTACACGTCCAGCATTTGTACACTCTGCAAGCATCAGGGATAGAGTTTATTTGACACATTAAACTAAAACTGCTTCACAGTAGCCTGTTACAAAAACATGTTACTGGAATGTTGCACTCGGGAACATTGGAACACGACACACGTAAGTAACTGGTGAGCCCATCCATACTCGCAGGCAAGCACCTTGTTGCCAAATTGCGCAGCCTGTTAGCCGAGCGAGGTGATAAAGGTATAACTCACTGAACCCGGGTTCAATTTCTAGTGCAGCAATCCTGGTAATAGTTTTCCTAAATTACTTAGGGCAAATTTTGGGATGGTGCCTTAAAATAGGCCATGCCTGAATAATTTCCTCTTTTTGCCTATCTGAACTATGTACTTGTTCCGTATCTAATGATCTCGCTGTCTACTAGATATTGGGTTTTGCCTATTTACATGTCTAGCCTGATAGTGTTTGCTGCAGAATGTAATGACGCAATATACTTAATTTGTCGGGACTTGGGAGTAAATTTCTTTTGTGTGTATGAAGCTTGGGAAAGTTTCGTAATATTTTTATCGGGTTTTCAGTTTAAAGCAGTGTTGGCTCGTTTCCAGTGTTTGCTGTTAACGTTTTATCAGGAGTCCGGTAGTGTTTAATTTCGAACGTCAGTTGTTTTGAGTGTTTTGGGAAGCGTTAGCATTACTTAGATTAGTTCGTTTCTGTTAACCGCGACGTCGACAAGTTTTAGTTCCTTCGGCGCAGTTTCACTGCGTCATCCAAATTTTATACGAAACAAGAGGTTAGTTTATCTGGATGTTTAATGCGTCAACAATTTTTAGNAACAAGTTTTTGTGGACGGCGAAGTTTGTTAATGTTGACTGCGCAGAATTAGTTCGTGCGGAGCAGTCAGTTATGATAACGTTGTGTTGAGCGCGGGCCACGTGCAGTGCGTGATGACGCTGCTGGCAGATGCCGGATGCCAGGCCCTTATCGTAGGAGAGGGGGGTGGTAGGCAGCAGGATATAGGCGTCTGGCTGTCGCCCTAAGCAGGCTTCTTAGAACAGCCGGAGAGCAGTCTTCTGCAGTCAGAGAGCAGTCGTGAGAGGAGTCTTGTTAAAGCAGTCGTCAGAGTTACTTCACTTCACGTCGCCCGTGAGGCCGCGTTCGGGCAGGACGGTAACCCCCACATCGGCAACTAGACTTTTATTTCATTTCTCAGCCGGTGTGGGAGGTGGCAGTAATTATTTATTCTTCGGGCCAGTTAAACCACTGTGACGCTGTTCGGTACCTGTATATTTATCTGAACGGTTCGTACTCTGAATACCGGTAATTCATCTGTGAACTGTTGTTATTCAAAAGATAAATAAATATATAGAACTAACTTGGAACTTGAACTTTCTTTCATAATTAACTCGTGTTCAATTCTATGAGTCTTGTGTATTCTACCTCTGAGCAAGCCGTGGCAGGTAAACAGTCGGCAGTGTAAATGACGAAACGTTACAACATGGCGCCTAACCTTTGAGGCTANAGCAAGCCGTGGCAGGTAAACAGTCGGCAGTGTAAATGACGAAACGTTACAACATGGCGCCTAACCTTTGAGGCTACTACATTAATATTAAATATGTTTTAACTAGCAAGACGAAACACTACAATATGGCGCCCAACTGTGCGGCTTTAATATAATAAATATGCCTTAACAATCAAAGACGTTTCTTTACAAGATAATGTATCATTTGCCACATGTCTTGTATTTTTCTGTAGAAGTAGAGAATGCATACATAGTTTATTGAATACTGGCAATACTTATATTTTTTTGTTACCTTAAGTATTGTTTTCTGAGCTTCATAATTGGTACTAATTTGAAGGTAAAGACCAAATACAATTTGTCAAAAAAAAATTGTGTAGGATACAAACTTAAATGTGAAGTTAAGTGCAGAGTTGAATGAGGTAATTTGATGCAGGAGCATGTACGAGACATCAAGTGGTCCGTGGACAACATGCGAAACTTCGTGGACAAGTGTGGTGGCAAACCGATCAAGGCTGTTATTGAACACGTGCGTGATGGTTCCACTGTCAGAGCTTTCCTTCTGCCAGACTTCTATTATATCACACTCATGATCTCTGGGATCAGGGTAAGTGGCAACAAAACATTTTACAATGAGGGGTACTGCATACAGTTTACATTTTGTCTAATGTCCTTGTCTTGATTAAATGTTGATACATTCAGACATGGAGGAAATATAATTTTTATCATAGTAATAGGTAATATGGTTTGTGTATAAAATCCAAAACAGACTTGGAAAATTTTCAGTTCTAGAAACCATGTTGACTTTTATTTAATTTTTTTTTGTATTTATGAAAATCGAACACGTTGCTCTTAAAATGTATATTCATTGCTGTAAAAAAATCTGCACCTACACACGAGGTACAAGTGAGTACATATTTATTTTTGTGGGTGATGTCTGTTCGCTGTTTTTCAGAGGAAATGAAACACTGTATTTTTTTGCAATTTAATTTTATTTCTAACATTTTTTTTTCATGCACATGATTGTACCATCACAACTTTTTTTGGTTTAGTTCTCCTAAATTGTAACAGACTTTAATGATTAGTATGTATGATAGACTAGTACACGTAAATCAAATATACTGTGTTAGCTTTTGTTTTTGTAGTAATTTATTGCAGATTGTGGAAAATGGAGTGTTTTTGACTACTGTTAAGTCTTTGTTGTGTAACTGCAGTGCCCAGGTTTCAAGCTGGATGCCGAGGGTAAGCCCGACCCATCTGCTATAGTGCCTTATGCAGAGGAGGCAAAATTCTTTGTGGAGTCCCGTTTGCTTCAGAGGGATGTTGAGATAGTCCTAGAATCTGTCAACAATAATAATTTCGTGGGCAGCATCATTCACCCGGTATGTATTATGATGAATATGGAGACTATTCTACTACTCCGNACAATAATAATTTCGTGGGCAGCATCATTCACCCGGTATGTATTATGATGAATATGGAGACTATTCTACTACTCCGTACATTATACAGATTCTATTTTAATTTTCAGATTTTTTAAATGTTTTCTTTTTCTCATGTAATATGCGTTTGGTACAGTTTATGTATCAGAGAAACAATTTCAAAGGAAGATCATTTTCAGGGATATAGCAAAAAATGGTGTTGCACTGTTAACAAATGTCATACTCTACATGTAAATTTTATTTTTGTTTTATTACAGAGAGGAAACATTGCAGAAGCTCTGCTTCAAGAAGGCTTTGCCAGGTGCGTCGACTGGTCAATAGCGTTTATGAAGAGTGGTGCAGATAAGCTAAGAGCAGCAGAAAAAATGGCAAAGGATTCAAAAAAGAGAATGTGGAAGGACTACCAAACTACTGGTCTTCAGGTGGGGATTTGCAACAGTATTTTTGTACTGTAATGTATCCGTGCATTATCAGTAACTTTTTTTGACTTATCTTTATAGTTTTGTTATACCCTGGTTCCATTTCATGTAGATCTGACCACAGCTGATGATGGTGAAATTAATTATTGCCTTGCCAATATTCGTTGTAATGAAATTTACCATGAATCATTTCATGCAGTGTTATTGGAAACAATATTTTGTAGTGTTATTTAAAAAAAAATTTCATAAAAAATTTTTTTAGATTTCTGTGTTATTGAGCTTATTACAGAACGACTAGTAAACTGAAGCTCATCACTAAATTTGTTGGAGGGAAAGGATCTTAGTGGTTTTATTTTAGTGAAAATTTCATATTTAAAACTGTGGATTTCATGATTGCAATGTTCCAGGTAGTATAAATTTTTTTGCTACTGCCTTAAAAAAATTTCTTTGAATGAAGGTTTATAGAGAAAAACAATCATTTGTGCAAACTGAACTATTTTATGTTTACTTTCACAAATGTTACTTATCTCATAAAATATTTCTGAAGGGGCTGGAAAATTTAGTCTTATTAACCAGGAAAACTTCTTAAAAGGGTTGAATTAGTTTGGGGTTTGTAGAGCAGGTACAAAATTATCTACACTTATTAAGCATGAAAACTTCGTAACGGGGAACTTCTTAGAAGGGTTTTACTCTGATTCCATGATAATGCTAGATACAACTTGTGGAGCAGTTCGAGTATGTAATAAGCACTTTAAACAGTTCCATGATGTTTTGTTGAGTTGTTTAATTTATACAGTTTGATAGGACTAGCATTTTGCCTGCTTAAGTACGAAACAGCAATGAAATTACTTATTAAAATGTTTCCAAAACTACAATGCTGAGCTGCTTTTACCATGAAAGCTTACAAACAATCTAATGAATGTTACAGCATTATCTCTGATTTATTACACACGTGCTGCAGCTGTAATCATGTAGTTGAGTCCGTAAACGTAAACAAAGAGTCGTAATTTACGCTTAAGATATTTCAATGTACTTTCCGTGGATAATATCTTCTGATGTGGTATTGTCTTGGTGGCATTTTGGATGTTGACCTAAGAATGCACACTTACTAGCACAACACTTTTTCTAAGGTTTGGTGCAAGGTGCACGAGAGGAGTTTGTGTACTTCTGTATCATGCCAACATGGATTAGCAAATTTTTACAATCTTACAAACTTATAAGCCTGCTGCATCATAGATAACACAGAAACAGTTCTGGGATGTGATATCCCAGCAAAGAGATAAGTTAGCAGGCAAGATATAATAAGAGTTCCCAGGTTAAAACTTCTTATAAACAATGTTATTTCTTATGGGTAAAAGAGGTCATCGGGATCCATCACAAATAATACGGGAGTGACTAGTGTAGTTGAGAAATTTTCTAAGTCCAACCTTAAAATGAGAACCACTGAACTGATTTCGGTCAAACTAACTTTATTGACGTTTATGCATTATACACAAGCTCAACGTGACCAAGAATATGCAAATTGCCAGTTGTACCAATTTTCTATAAATCCATATTTTATCACCAAGCTCAAATTCATCTTCTAAAGAGAAAAAAACGGGTGATAAATAATAATAACAGCAGTATGATTAATAACACTTTCAGGTACTGGCACTGTCTTCCATCAAATAATGCCCCGGGTATCCAATTCAGCCAAACTGGTAAACATCTTTTAGTTTCCTGAATTATAATGATTACAAAAAAAAACAACTCCATAAGTCCACTTCCTGCTTTAGCAGTTATACCTTGCAGACCAAATCTATATAAATAACTCAAAAGAATATATCTCTACACTAACTACTTACGACACTACATGTCATCATCCTTATCTACATCATAATTTACACTTAGGATATTTCAATCTACTTTCCATGGACATCATCTTTTGGTGCGGTATTGTCTTCCTGGTATGTTGGACGTTGTCCTAAGAATGGTCACACATGTTACCTTCTGCTCAGCGCAGAGGCCTTAGGGGTAAAGATGTTCGGTTTAGTTGGAGACTAAGCCAAAGCCTCATGTTTTTTGTGATGTAAAAATTCTTCCTCCTTCCGATAACAGTCTCTTGTCACGTGAAGGGACATTTTATCTGCGATCCCTTCTTGCAGTCAAATAGGGCATTTGGGATTTTCTCAGTGCTTCCATGTATTGCTGAGGCCGCTAGGTTTTATTTTGTGGTACGAAACTGAGGTCCTAATGAAATATAGAGTTAGGGGTTCATTTGGCTGCTGATTGTCATACGAGGGAGTATCTGTGCTCTGACATCTTCACGAGAATCAAACCCTCAGTGTCGCACATATCAAACCTGGTTTTTTTTTTTGCATTAGGCGTGTATTATTTTCCTTATTATTATGTCATTAACATAGAAAGTAATTATACTTTATTCANTACGAAACTGAGGTCCTAATGAAATATAGAGTTAGGGGTTCATTTGGCTGCTGATTGTCATACGAGGGAGTATCTGTGCTCTGACATCTTCACGAGAATCAAACCCTCAGTGTCGCACATATCAAACCTGGTTTTTTTTTTGCATTAGGCGTGTATTATTTTCCTTATTATTATGTCATTAACATAGAAAGTAATTATACTTTATTCATTTGCAATTTTAATTGATAATAGTTACTTTATTTCGACTGGAAAGACTCTTTAAATTAAGCCCCAGCTAATTTATATTTCAAGTTTTCTCATCCACATTATTTTTTTGAGAGAAGGATGAATGAATTTCTAGGCTATTCTAATTAGATTATATTAATGTATTGTCATATTTAAACTTAAAAATATTTGTCTGTTATTTGCATAGAGATGTTAAATGTAGTATAATCTATTTTACATAGGGAAATTTTATAGCTGATAATCCTGTTATGAAAATAATTGTAGCATATTTTATTCTCCTGGCACACATTATTGCTGCTGTAGAACATTTTGGTATATCTTTGACAATTTTGAATAACTATCGACTAGTCTCCATCGCAGCTCGACGTAAGTTTTAGCGTTCCGAGATTTGACATTTGGAAATGCTGCGCCATCGTAAATTTTAGTTGCAACGCCGAAAGAAATGTTAATTAGACTTGTGAAAGTGTGGGCACATATGGAAATCTCTCTCAAATGTAAATTACTTAGATTTTTAAGTGTTTTCCACAGCAATCTTTGGCGGTGACCGCAACAGCATGGCAAATGGATGCCATCCATCTCAGATCTCAGTGGTTCGACTTGACACATGAGACTTGCATTGGTCCAAATCTCATAATCTCCAACATGTGAACTTGTGATTCTAAAATTAAATAAATGTAGCAGTTCTGATAGGAAGTAGAATCCTGTCAGTGTCTTTGTGCTGCTTGTATTTTATTTTGTTGATTGAACATGGATCCTGCACACTCGTGCAAGGCTTATTTCTTGTGTAGCTCCCTCAGCGATGTTACAGTTTGGGAACCTAGTCCATTGTTGCACGAAGGAGCCAGCAACAGCGTGACATTCCTTGGTGCCAGAAGGGAAACGTGGCTGCGTGCAGCACACGGTATTAATGAATCTCACGAGCTCAGAGAAATAACTTCTCCCTTGTATGTCGCGAGTGAAGGGGCAGAAAAGGAAACCACATCATGTAGTAATTCCAATGTAGATAATATAACAAAATTATTGGAAATGTGGAAATCTTTTACATTGCAAATGAAAGTTTTGAAAATAAATTAAATGAAAGTGCCATGAATACTGCTAGTACACTGCAAAATTTTGAAACAAAGTTAAATGAAAGTGCTTTGAATATGGCTATCACATTTGAAGTGCAATTCTTGGAAATAAAATACAAAATAAAAATGGAAATGGCAACTGGATGCCAAGAAATTAAAGGAAAATTTTAACTATGAAAGCTGAGCTATAAAAAGAGATCAATGTGATTAACAATTCAGCATGCTTCGCACCACGATACCGTGACAGTTCAGCTCAGATATGATTTTAATTTACAAACAAGCGTTTAGGCAGACACTTGCTTCTCAAATCGAAAACCTCAAAGAAATTCATTTCTGGAAATAAATACAGTTCAGGATGATGTGCATAAAATAAACAATAATTTTGTTGACACAACCAGTTGGTGAAGCAGCTGTCAAGCTTAGAAACGCACGTCACTGTAGTACGGAAGGCTAGAGTTTCAGACGCGCCTGTAGATATCACCACCTTGCTGAACAAAGTTGATGTGTGCGTGGAAGCTCGTTTATCACAAACAGAAAGGGTGAATGAGATTGTTAAAGAAAAGTTTGAGTCAGATCAGTGATGTCAATAACAAAATTACAAATGTCAACAATCTGGTAGAAAGTTTTCTAACCAGAATACATAATTCCCGAGAAAAATATCTTGAAAATTCATACATCACAAATGACACTAATGTGCAGCTGTTATTGAATACAGTGGATTCTCAAAAATGTTTTTCACTGGACCAATAGAGAAAAACGAAGCATTTGGGAAAACAATGAATGCAAACTTATTTTTGACTTGAGAAATAACATACATAAACTTATAATGCAGGTTTGTTTAAACCAACAGCCTAAAGTTGTCATTAAAAACAACTTATTCAAGTAAATTTATGATGAAATATTCACTTTAAATTAAAAATTTTAGTTCTTGAAATTGAGCGAAATTTAATTATTATTGATTTTAATGTTTTTCTCTAGTGTTCCTTCATTGGTCGAGACATGCTCAATCCCTCAGTTAAAATTGCCACAACTTATTTATTTGTGATAATTTTTGCCAACCATTACTTGCCGAACCGTTTTGAAACCCTTATGACACTAACTAAACCTGCAACCTATAGTTTCCGATAATCACGCTTTTAAAATACAGCGTTCATAACATTATACCGAATTCAATTTACAATAACAAGATCATTGAAAGTTTGATACAGTGTTAATGATTGTGTGATTCATTCTCATTGTTGCCAACTTATGAGTGCAGTAATCACGTAAGAAGAATAAGAAAATATGCTTTCTCACTATTGCCAACCTATGAGTGCAGTAAACACACAAAGTGAAGAATAAGCGTAGTCAATAGAACACGAAATGATGCTGCGGGATATAAACAATATTATAGATAGTACCAGTTTTCAACTATATCCATTGTTTTGTATTCATGTAATGTTCAAGAACGATATAAGTACGCAGTTTTTGGGAATGCACAGTCTGTTTTGAACGGACGTTAGGCGAAAACAAATGATCGGCGATCGTTGAATGTGGTCAGCAATAAGCATTGTTTATTTGGGAATTTTGACGGGACCAAAATTAATAAACAGGAAATGCAGTAAAACGTAAATAACGGGAACAAATAATCGGAAATCCACTGTACATCTCAAATCGAAGGTGAATGCGTTAAAACTCCTATGCAGTTGTTCAATTACCAGACCCACTGCCACCCGCTGCTTCATCCAGCCAAACAGTGGGCTTGATAGTTGTTTGAAAATCCAGTGATGATTTAAATAAATTGGTTGAATATTCAAAATTGCTTATATTGTTTGACCAGGATATTTATCTCCTTAGTTTAAAGTGCACAGCGTTTTACTGGTGGGAAGTGGTGAATGATAAAACCACTCCTACGCAACTTTTCGTGACACTTGTAATGTTCCCGCAGCTCGTTAACAACAATTTACATATATTGCCGCCTCACAGTTAGGCGCCATGTTGTAATGTTGCGGACTTGTTACACTGCCGAATGTTTACGTTGCCACGGCTTGCTCATAGGTAGAATACAAGACTCAGTACCAGGTGACGCCGATTAAGTAAAAAAAAGAAGTTCCAGATTAGTTTGCTTTATACTTTATTTCTCATTGAAGTTTCACAGTTCACAGACGAAGTTCCAGTTTGCAGAGTACGAACTTTCACAATTAATTATACCAGTGCAGAAAACAGCGCCACAGTCGTTTACAGTTTATTAATGTCTCAAACTTGCATCGCAAGACTAAGTTACGAAGGCAGGAGGGATGTTCGTTCCCTCCTGGCACCCTAACGACCCACGCCCTTTCGGACTGGTGCGTCTTCTCACGCCCGATGCGTCTTCTTTGACGGTTGGTTACTTTTTTCCTCTAGGCGATAGGCACCACCAGTATATATTAGGCAGGCCTATCCTCCCCTTCTCCTTAAGATAAGCGCATGGCATCCGGCATCTGCCAGTAGCGTCATCCAAAACTACGCTCTGTCCCGCGCTCTCAACATGTTATCGTACCCGCAACTACGTCGCAGGAAACTAAACTGTTGACACCGTCGACTTCCAGAGAACCGAACGTCACGACGCAGCCGGAAAGTTTCTGTATAATGCTGACGCATAACCAAAACAACAACTTTCGAAACGAGACGGTAAACGGACTCCTGTTACAACGTAAACAGCAGATGTCCGTCCGATAACCTACAAAAGCACACGTCTGCTTGATAAACAAACTATCACGGGAAACGAACCACCGCAGCTTTAACTTGAAACCTGATAAAATATTACGAAGCTTTCCAAAGCTAAATACACACAAAAGAATTTTACACCTGTGTCCCGAAAAATTAAGAATATTGCGTCATTACACACTTCTGGAACAGTTTTGAAATGTGCAGATACAGGGCATCTTGCAAGCCCAGTTGCATTTGGAAAAATTTGATCCAAAAAAGAACAAATCACTCTAAGAACATTTTAGCAAAATGTTAGAAAGAACATGCCGTCTGTCTTCACCAATGGGGGACCAAGAATTTGTTGAAATTCCTTAATACAACTACCCTATAAATATTGGTGTCAGTCAGCGGGTAGGTCGTTCAGACATAAGAGAGTTCAGATACCAAATTATGCAACTCGACCAGCTAGAAAGGCAGATGCGGTCAAACCAGACTAGGGAACATGAATGACCTAGCCAAAATCATGCATCGCCCTTGTACGGTACTTCAAGGAAACCAAACCTACAATTTCACCCAAATCAATACAGACAGCAAAATTACAGTAATCCTAGAGTGTACATAATAGGCAACATGCAAATTTTTTGCTGGCACTTGGTTTTCATTCATTTATGTGTTAGAAATGTATTTACAAAGTATCACAATTTAAAAATTAATTTTGAAAAAGTTACGATTGAATGAAAGTTTTAAGTTTGAAAAGCCCGCCAAAATGGGCCCGTAGTGCCTGCTTACTCCGTGACATCACAAGTCATGTACAACCTCGGCCTCTGCGTTTGTTTACTTCAGCGGTGATGCGTATTTGGTTAAATAAAAATTGTTTGAAGTAATAAAAAGAGAAAATAAATAGTCAACTTTACCAAAAACATCTAAATAGTTTATTGTGTGCTAGTACATCTTGCAAAACACCTGATAAAATATTTTTTAGTTATAAAAAACGAAACAAACAGGAAGACGTGGTTTAATGCAGTTAGGCGAGACATTGAAGATGTTTCTCCAAAATTAGTTATTTTTGTTTACGGGGACCATTTTGACATACATAATATATTATGTGATGCAGACGTGAGCATAAAAAATATGTTAACGTATTTCATAATAGTAAAGGCATATATAAATATATTTACAAAAAATTTAGCCACACCATGTAAATTTTACATTTTGTAAGTTCATACATTCCAAGTTAGGCCTAACAGATGGAACTTGGTATAGAAATTTTTTTTATTAATTTAATATAACTTTTAACATTATTTTCAAGAGCACAGCTACTATATTTAGACTATATTTATATTGTATACTTAAATAATATGTCGCTATGTTAAGCCATACAAATTAAACATTAAATTATTTGGGCGTTGCTCAGTCTCCCCCTTTTAAAAAGTTTGGTTTATATTATACAATATTTTTCAAGCATAGCAATTTCTAATAAATTTGAGTTGTTTTGATTTGTTCTAGTTAGCTTTCATAAGCCTAACAATTTATGTTAAATAGCAACTTAATTTTTACTTTCAAAACACTAAAATGCATGTTTTTAGGAATGTTTATCAAGGATGATCTTACTTTCATATTTGCCTTCCCCTTTTTTCTAAGTTACTGAGATGGACGTTACAAAAAAATATGAGACTAGGTCCAGAAAATTTACACTAAAAAGCCTACGCGTTTTACGCAAGTAAGCTGTGTTATTTTTATAATCTCACCTCGGGGTATTAAGAGTTTCTCAAACTACCATATCTATATTTTCAACTTATGTGTACAGTTCTTACAGTTTAAAAAGAAAGTGTAGACACAGCTACCGTGACGTCAGAATAATAAAAGGTATGTTAGGTACACAAAACATAAGAAACAATAAGATAAGCAAGTTATTTTATAAATAATTCTTTAATTTCTAGACACTATATGTGAGGCCTCAATATAGTGTTTAGAAACGAAGTGGAACGTGGAAATACAGGTTTGCCGGCCGACAACGCTGCATTATGCTCGCCACCAGCCCGCAGCTGCTCGAGAAGTCGAGCGGTGTCGGGTAATGACTAGCGTGCTAGCTTTAGGCCTACTGTTACCATACTACTCGTTATCTAACAGTTTTTTTATGAATACTGAAAAGTGGTTTAGAATCCGGAAATATTTGTAACCTTCTTTCTTAACAATACATTATGTTTTATTTCTAAATAATGTAGTTATTTTACCACAGATATCAAATATGGCGCCCGACAACGCAGTACGCTTACTGCAGTCGCCTTCATTGCGGTTTTGTTGTACTTGAGAATGTAATTCCTATTCCATATTTTAATTTCCAACTTTAAATCTTAGCAATTGTAAACATAACCACAGATGATAATAATAATATGTACTTCTATAAAACGTATAAACAAATAAGTTTTAACATGTGATGTAGGCCTACTGTCGCTTTGAAGATCATGACTGTGCGATATGAGACACATTCTTACCTTTGTAATTTTACACCTCTGATTTCAGGTTCCACAAAACAATGGGAATTTGAGTAATCAAGTACCATATCGTTATCTACTCGTGGCAGATTGTCCGACTGCGCTTTCACAAAGTAGCCTTCCATTTTAGTGCTACTTGTTTGCAACGTGCCGGAGCCGGCCGCCGGCGTATGACTAGTGACGTCAAACCAATGATAGAGCGTTCCACATTCACGTGACAGCGGCCACAAAAGTTACCGTTTTAATACTAAAATAATTTTGTCAAACCAGATTTTTATGCAACAAACGGTGTATTTTTATTTTCATACGCATACACAAAAGTGTTTGTATCACTTTCAACTATATTTGCAAAATTTGCACTTTGCCTGTTGGTTGCCATTCTGAGTAAGACAATGCTAACAGCCATGCTAATTTTTTTCAAGACCAGTTTCAACCTATGAATTTTAGGGGAAGAGGCAGAGGAAATTCTGATCGGTTCACCCAGGTTACCGAAGTAAAGGAAGGGGTAGGGGCAAAATTCAAAACATGGTAAAGATGAGGTGTCTAGGAGAAGCGAGGAACAGGAAAATAATAGTAACACCAATCAGTCAGAGTACATCTGATATCTCTTTCAACCTAAACGTTCTGCCTATTTGTCGCAATCGCCACCTCGCCTGGCACCCTACCAACCAATATCAATTTGTGCCAGTTCAGTACACACCCTACCCTAATTACCAGTCATGGAGGCATTTCCAGAGGAATGCTCCTCTTAACCCAAATGCACCAGTATACAACCACGCTATAGGTTCTCAGTCAAGTGCATCACAGCCAGGGGGTAGTTGTGCTAGTCAGCCAAGTGAGTTAAACTGAAAACGTTAGGTGATCTTCAAACTGAAAAATCTACCTACCCTGCCAGAAGAAGTCAGCTAAAGCAACGCAAGCAGACTTAAGGGAAAAATTGATGAATTAGTGCAAACATTTTTGGCAGCTGAAAGATAATGATTTCTAAATTGAACAGTTTTAAAATTGGACATTTTGTATTAAAATGTACAAACCCCACAAGCTCATTACTAGAGCCAGTTACTAAAAAATTATTTCTGTTCAAAGGACAAAATGTGGTGGTGGTCTTGTATCATAAATAAAAGTTGCTATGAACTAACCACTCAGGATGGCAAAGTTTTTGGTAATATATAACCACTCAGCTACGCCCATACTGTCAGCTAATCACAGAAAAGCTCTAAGAAGTTGCATTTTGAAAAGGAATTTTACTTGGTACAATATTATCTGACTCGATCAGAATAAAGGGAGAGTAGAGTTAAGAAAATACGCTGATGGTTAATTAATGCTGTGCTAAAAATGTTACAAGACACCATATGTTCTTTATTATTATTGTTGTTGTTATTGTATTTGTCTTCTATGTTATGTACTTTTTAATTGAGGGTTTTGAGTGTGTGTGTTTATTTGTGTTAATTTTTGCTGCAATGAGTATCACTGAGCTAACATGTTGAACTTAATGTGCTTTTTTTTGCATTTTTTATTATTGGGAAGGTGGGATTGTTGGTTAGGGTGGTGTGGTGAGGGGAAGGGAGAGTTGAGGTAACTTTATTTGTTCCTCAATTTTTAAAATTAATTTTTTTGATGTTTTGTAATTTTTCTTGATTTTTTATGACTGGAAGGGTGAGGTGAGTGGTGTTGGTTATGGTGAGCAGGGAGAGAGTGAGGTTAATGTTGTGTGTTCCTCAATTTTTAAAATATTTATTTTAAAATTTTTCTTAATTTCTTATGAAAAGCGGTAGGGTTGGGAAGGGGGAATAGGTGAGCTTGTTGAGGGGAGTGGTGAGGGGAAGGTATGAGGGTGTGGATGTGGTAGCAGGTGCAGGATGGTGGTTGGGTAAGGTGCCATGTCAGTTTGTCTGCTGGACCTGGCTCAGAGCCTAATATCGGCTTGCTCCTCCGAGGACTTTTGGGCTCTCGCATCGCTGAGCCTCAACTCCGCTTTGCTCATTTTTCAATTATAATTTTTTTGGAAATTTTTTAGGTAAAATAATTCATCTCTGAAGTGATTTTTGTAGTGAAGCAGGTCATTTGGTCAATAACATGGCTTTCCCAGGCTACTGGCCACGACTGCCTTTTCATCAAAGTTGACTGGTGTCCCTGGACTCTGATACCTTGATACCGGTCCAATAGTCCCCATTTTGTAACACTCTCTTATTTTTATTAACAAACTGCTTTGTCAGGTTGCTGCATCCTAAGTGGATTAGCAGCCTGGTTTTAGGCTAATTTTGTTGTTTATCAGTGTTTATATCTTCATTTTTGAGTAGACCTTTTACCGGAACATCCCTGCCTTTGGAATATTTGTGTTTCATTCATAAACATTTAGTTGTTTTCTTTCATAAACCGTGAAACAGTCTCATAGGTTATCACCTGATTTGTTGTTGCAGAATCTCAAATTTTCCAAGTCTGAAAACTATTTTGAGCCGACCTCTAGCCACAAGCAGGTATTTGGCTCGAGCTTGATTTTTGAGTACTTGCAAATTTTTTGAAGTATTGTATAACATTTTTCATGGTTCCCCAAAAAACTTATTTTAAGGGGATTGTTATTCCCAGGGTTGTAGTGTCTGACTGTACTTGTACGTAGTGTATGTTTTATAGTCTTAATTTGTAAGGGACTTATTTGTACATTAAAGCATACACTATATTTCAATAGGAATGTTGGTACACCTGCATGTATTGGTAGGGCTGTAGTGAACCTCATGGGGAGTTAGGTTAAGTATTGACTGCGTTATGGACAGTGATGCAAGTGTTGGATGCCAACAGGTGACCGGCAAAGACAAGGAGTTCAGCGGGACAGTTTATGAAGTTGTGAATGGTGATGCCCTTGTAATAAAGCTTGCAGATGGGACTCTGAAGAAAGTCTTCCTTGCTAGCATCAGACCTCCTAGGTAAGATTAGTGTGATGCCGATTGCAGATACTGGAGCTATGATCTAGAGGATGGATCTCTAATTTTGCTTTTAAATAGTACATTTATGAATTATGATTTTTTGGTAACACATCTGTTTTTTTGTCTGGTGCTATAAGTGGGCATGTGGCATGTTGATAAAATGCTGTGAATTAGGAAAAATTTTATTAGAATGAACAGAAGCATGTACAAGGCAGTATATTTTTTTTACTTTGGAGTTGAGTTACTGTTGAAGGTTGATGTGATGTATTCATTTTTGTTCACTTTAAAATATGGAGAGTTACTTAATTGAAAATATTTACAAATTAGTTGAATGACTAATGCTTTGTAAATGGTTCTGGCAACATGTTAGAATCAGGAATTATTTCCACTAGATGACCTGAAGTGTAAAACTGTATCTAAACACAGGACTATTAGTGGGTGTGAAAACTGCCCTGTCATAAAGCACTCATCATGAATGCAGCTAATAATTTTTTTGTTGACAAGCAGTGTGCTCAGAAATTTCTGTCAGCATCTTAAATCATCATCAGTTGAGTGTGCCATTTTTTTTATAACTGTTAAGGGTGTACGAATATTAAAAATTTGAAAAAATGTTTATAGTATTTATGGAGTACAGTGACACCTCACTGTTAAAACCTCTCGCAGTTTCTGGGAATAGTGGAGTGGAGAGATTTGGGCAGCTCTTAACATCGAGGTCTTGAGAGCTGATCTGGGAATAGGGTCGTTAGTGAGAGATGGATGTAATAATTGGTTTGGGAAATTTTGGACCCCTACATGCCAAAATGTTCCTTTTCATCTCTCTCCAGTAGAATTTTCTAATGTACGCAACAATTTTGAATTCTTTTCTGTTGATGGTTGTTAAGATTCCTATATCGGTTCCCCCTCAGCCCCTCTCTAACGTTTACAGTGTAGTATATGACTTCCCCTCGCCTGAAAAAAATAAAATGTAAACATCAAGTGCCCTCTCATTTTTAATGAAATGGGAAATCTATTTTCAGTAGGTTCTGGCGAGAAAATGAGACAATTTATAATTGTAATATCAATTAAGTTACATAGAAGTCCATCTTACAAATAAAAGTATACCGTATTCATCTGAATATAAGACTACAGTTTGTTCCAAATTTCACTGTAAAAAATTTAGGGGTGGTTTTATTTTAGCATCTTAAAAATATTAAGGTTAATATTTATGCATAGATAATAGTAATCGCACTTAGTTCATAGTTTTCAGAGAAATATAATCTTTTGAAAAACACAAATTTCGTTAATATTATCAAAAGAAATAAAATGCAATCATAACAAAAAGCGAAGTTAACTTCAATTTCTGTCACGTTTTTCTTCCATAGGCTCAGTTACTGGTCTTTAATCCAAGTGCGCACATATTTGTAATTATCGCAAAACCACCTGACAAAACCATTGCTAAAATATTGGTACAAGTATTAAATATGCATAAATGGGTCAGTGCATTACATTACACTACGGGCGGTTATGTTTGGTTAGATTGCGTTTACCAAAGATAAAATTGCAACATGGTGGTAAACTAAAAATCTTGTGATCTATAGGAGCTACGTGATCACCAAAATGACGTCATATCTGTAAACGCGAGTGATCAAAGTTGTTTGATGACCAACTTTAGCTCTGACATTCAACATTCCCAGAGTAAATATGTCTGGGGTGTGAGTATGAGATAGTAGCTGTATCTACGACTTCTAATTTATTTTTCTGTACGTTGTTTACTACTGGTTGAAGCCGTATTCTGGTTTTGTATTGAATGTATTGGTAAATGAGCACGTGTTAATTAATTACGAGTGACCATATTGAAAAAAAAAGGTTCATCTGCATCACAACTAAGAAAATTTGAACGTCGTAGTTATGATGCGAATTTTAAACTAATAGTGGTTCGTATGCAAAAATGCATAACAATTGTGCTACAGCCAGTCATTTTTCAATTACCGAAGCAAATGTTTGTGAGGATCATGGGATATTTGACTTCTGAGTTTTTTTTATCGTCATGATTTGTCAATAAGTATTTGTGGCAAAATTGAATTTTTCCTATTAGCATAGGGCGTCGTGTTATATTCGGGTGAATACGGTACATCAGAATGATATACAACCTCCCCTTCTCCCAAAACAATTTTAACACAAGGCACCGAGTTACATTTTGCGAGTGCGAAGTCAATATTCAGTTTCTTCTGGCAGAAAAATATGTGTTTTTATTACAAATATATAAATTTAATTTAATACTTATCTATCATTAGCATAAAATACCAGTGTTTCATAGGGAGAACTACATTCTAGAGCATAATAAAATAATTTGTGCAGTCCACAATTAGGTACACATATTTGCAGAACAGACTTGTATTAGTAGATATGTTAAATGTTTCAGAGCTATGGGTTTCGGGTGATGGACAGTATGATTCTCCAGGCTTTTCTGCAAAATTTGTAACCTACAGCATAATGAACCTGAGGGACAATAAAACCATGAGATTGACAGTGATAGGTGACTAGCATTGTGACAGGCAAACAGAATTTAACCTCATAGCTGAATATAAAAGTCTCGGTGCATGGTTACAGAAACATTACACTGCAAAACAAACTTTGTAAACTTTTTAAGTATTGTTCTAAAGGGAAGTTTTATGGGACCACAAAATAGGCAGCGGATTCAAAAAAGTGATAGAAACAATAGCAATGCGTAGAGATCCCTCTTCAACGTGAATATTGAGTAGCTCTTATCTCCTAGTTGTCTTGTCAGGTGACGGTATAATACATGCCATTTACTAAATGTTTATCAGTTAAATGTTACAATATTGTTACACCTTAACTACATAGATGCATTTAGTGTTGACAGAACTATATAGTAAAGTTCTTTGTTTGCACATAAAATAGTATACTATTTACCGAAAACCTCAATTTTATACTCAAAAGTTTAAGAAAAAAATGTATTCTACGCTATTGTAAAACAGGCTGAATTACAATAGAAGAAAGTGGGAGGGAAACAAATATAAATTTTACTGTGCACCAAGAGGTAGAATCAGAGATTGTCATATGGACTACAAATCAAAATAAGTTTTATTCTAGAAATCTATTACTGTATTTGTTCATAGTGTTAGTACATCCCTAGTGTCTGTTACATTTTTGCAGGCCTGCAGACGAGAAGCCGGGCGAACCTCTTCCTCCCAGGCCAAAAGGTTCCAGGCCTCTGTATGACATACCGTGGATGTTTGAGGCACGAGAATTCCTCCGGAAAAAGCTTATTGGCAAGAGAGTAAATGTTGTTGTTGATTATATTCAAGTTGCCAAGGACAACTTCCCAGAGAAAGTCTGTTGTACTGTCACAATCAGTGGCGTGTGAGTACCCTGAAAGCTATGTTATAAATTGCTCAATTTGGATATCAATAAATGGTAATGGCTCATGAGTGGAGAGATTTGGACGGCTCTGAACGTTGATGTCTTGAGAGCCAATGACGATGAACGAGGTGAGTATGGAGCAGCGTTGTAATGCAAGAGCGGGGGAAATGGGAGGTCCCAGAGAAAACCCGCTGAGCAGAGGCATTCTCTAGCATAATTCCCACATGCAAAAATCTGGGAGCAACCTCATCGGGAATCGAATCCAGTTCACCTAGGTGGGAGAGTTGCTGAGTGGTCAAGTGCTAAATAGCTAGGTGGGAGAAATAATCCTAGACCTATTCACATAGGCACTAAGTGTTACAATGCTCTTCAGAAATAATATTTACTTAAAGAATGTTTACGTAAACTCTTTTTTTTATAGTTTGTAGAATTCACCTGCTGCATGTGTCTACTTGATTGTTGTAGGCTATTATGAAGGTAGCCAAAAAAATGGTTGGACGCAGTGTTTTTGGATTTCATCACATTGTCGCTGAAGTTGAACCTGATTATCGTCAAACTTAGTGTTTGTTATTTAGGAACAGTTTCTATAAGCTTGGCTATGAGAATGTTCTAGTACAATGCTGGTAATTGTTATTTCACACATATATGTAGGTATTAGATATTACAGCTGTGCCAATTAAAATGAGCTTATGCAGAATCGCTGCTTCTGCAATGTTGACAGAATCGGCGCTTCTGTGAATGCATGAACGGCAGATAATTTTCTGCCGATTTGACAAACATAAAATGTTGCAGGTAGTTCTGAGTTATTCTTCAGTATCAATAATTTATAAGTCTTTCATTTATGAACATTGAAAGTTTTTCTTGTTACAAAGCTTTTACCACCAGTGCTGGCATCTAGGAAAGGAAATCTTCAGTGAAAAAGATTTTTTTCAAACAAAATTTTGTATTTTTTGTCTCAAGCTCCACCTTGGCTGTGAGATAACAATCTACCAACCTGACATTTATTAGGGTTAGTGTCTCAAATGGGTGGTGGAGAAGGGGGAGGCATTGTTTATGCAGCTGTGACCCCATATAGGCATGACAAGGGGGTAAGAGGAGGGTGACCAAGACAACACAAACATAATAGGGATTTTCAGTATCAAAAACATTCTTGTGTTTTCACCTTTCTTTTCTTGACACAGTTGACTATTTTAAGTTAATCAACTACAGAATATGCTATTATTTTCTGACATATTGCACCCACACAGCAAGCCAGATGTGAAGGTCTGGATGGAGATTAAGTCTGCATGCATTGCTTGTAAGCATGCATCAGTTTTTTTATTTTGGTCTCTTGTAAACTATCCATACAGGTTACAGTATATCTCAAAATTAACTTTTTATATTCAATTTTTCTTGAGTACGTATTTCAGTTATAAAATGCTTTCCCACAGGTAATTAAGATTATAAAGTATTCTATGTAGTTAATTTGGTATAGTCTATTCACAGTTTCTTGACACTCTTTTAATCAAACCTTTGAAAAATCACCCCATTCATGATGTTTTGTTCTTTCCTAAATATGTCGTGTATCACAAGAGTTTTATACTGCTAACAAAAATTTCGTTATTTTTAATTAAATATACTTGTATTTATAATTTATCTATAAATTATATTAATTCATTTGTTATTTTATTTATAATTAAATAAAAATGAATAAAAGCAGTGGGGAAAAAAAGTATGTTGGTAATGTCTAGTAAGAATATTATTCAAAATATTATTAGACTGAGTGTGCACGAATGTGGTGCTTTGTCTCTCCACTGTAATTTTCTCTACTCTGTTAAGCTTAGTTTGCATAAGACAGAGGAATATTCTGGAAGTAGAATTATAGCAGTGCTTCGGAAAAGTTGGAAGTAACCATGAATCGACTATGTGTCTGTCAGTTTAGACAAGTGTACATGTGAAGTTTCCCTTCTATTGAACATAGAAATTGTTCCCTTCAGATTCATTATAACAAGGTTCTACTGTATTTACTAGTTCATTAACAAGATTTTCGTGTTAATTAATTCTGTGATGGGCATTCATTTTAAATCTTCCTGTTCATAAACAATTTTTTAATACTTACCAAGTGTGTAGCAGACTCCCCAAGCACAAAACAACAATTAGCCTACATTTTGATTTTTGAAAGAATTAGGTTGAACAGTACATGTTTTGCAAGTAACATTTATCCTGTCTATTGGATAACCATTGCGTGTATAAAAACAATCCACCACTTTTCTTTCAAACCTATCACTTTACTATCAACAGTAGCAAAACATGCAAACAAAACAAGCTTTGGCATGCTTACTGTTTTCTGTATTCACAAATGAGTCTTTATAGAAACATACACAGATGTATTTTTTGCAATTTTATTTTCACTTGAACTCAACATGGTTTGTTGCATTACTGTATTTTCATTTTGGACACTGTACATTTGAAGTATGATAAAAATTGCTTTTATTTTGCTGCGCTTCACCAATATCATTGTTTAAGTATAATAGTAACCTAAATTCAACTTAAATATAAGCAGAAAGCTTTTTCACACGTCAGCAGCGCATCAGTGAATCAGCATTACAGAAGTGGCAAATCTGCATAATTTTGTGAATCTGCACAGCTCTACTAGCCATTTGTGTATAGTGTGTTCAGGAATTCAGTACCCACACATCTAGAGGTATCAGAGGAGAAAAATCTCATGTCTTGGGCAAACAACCATTGATGTGAAACTGAACTCCAAGGAAAAAGGTAGAAATTGAAGAAAGTTATTAGATGTGGCTATAAAATAAAGATGGTTATTTTCATTATTTTTGCTACGGACGATTATAAGTCAAGTGAAATATATAATATATATTATGATTTTGTCTTTTGTTCTCAGACATATCCACATCTTTCTCCATTTTAAATTTATCCTTGATAGACTGACCACTCATTTAATACTTATTTCAGACTTATAGTTGCCTGATAAAAACCATAAGTTTCGGTCTCCTCTAACACGCCAAGAAGTTTGGGTTTTGAATTCGAGAACGTTCTTTAATCTTTATGTATCCGAAAGCTAGAGTGGTTATGTAACTGTTGTGTTTATGTAGTTTTAACTGACTTGTACACATTCTTGTGCTAGGAATGTTGCTGAAGCTATGTTGAGCAAGGGGTTGGCGAATGTAGTAAGATATCGCCAGGATGATGACCAGCGGTCGTCACATTACGATGAACTGATGGCTGCAGAGGTGAAGGCCCAGAAGTCTGGAAGTGGCATACACTCAAAGAAGAACATACCCAATCACAGAGTGGCGGATGTGTCTGGGGTTAGTCGGCACTGCTCTCCTTGCACTGTATACGGCATGTTATTTAGTACACGTGTGGATTATAAGTGCTCTGCCTAAGTTGGAATCACCTAAAATCTCATAATGTGTAATGTCAAAGTATTAATTAGTAAATTGAGAAAATATGCAAATGCAGAAATTATATTGGTCTACTGTTGGATCCACTTTCATTAATTATTAGATGAATGACAAATGTTCATTGCAGTGTTTCATGTGTGTTTATTAACCATAGTAAAATATTAATTCTGTGTTCAATTTAATTAAATAATTAATTTGGACTAGCACTTGTCAACAGGTACAGTAAAACCTTACTAAGACAACCCGTCTCGGTTTCCATAAATAAGGTTGCTATGGGAGGAAGGTCGCTACAGATGTTTTGGGAAATTTTGGACCAATTTTCACCCACCCCTAATCCTTATATGATAAAATTGACCATTTTTTTGTATGAAGTCTGTGTTCAACCAAACTCTAGCGTAAAAATATGTTTTTTAATTACAGTTAACAGTTTGTTGAAAGGATAGTTTATATCGCCACAAAAAATTGTCGCTATAATAAACTATCATTATAAACAAAAATTAAAAATATTCTCATATTTACAATTTTTAATTTGTGCTGTATATTAACTTTCTTTGCGCAACCCAAACAAAGTAAAAAAACTGATAATATAACTTGTTAAAATAACATTTATATGGCATAAAATTCACTCGTTAGCGGATAACAGGCGTGACTCATGTAAGGTTTAGGGCAGGGAGGGTGGCAACGCTCAATGCAGGCAGCAATTTCCACGTGAAAGGTCACTCAAGGTCATGCCACTTCCCTTTTGCCGCAGCGGCTGTGTGCTGGGACATGCAGAGACAGATGGGTGATGCGTGCATGCAAAGTTATTATATATAACTGTCTTTTGGCACATTTTTTAGCTAAAATTAAGTGAAGGAATTTTATTACACTACTAAAAGTTAAAAAAAAATCAATTTTATTTAGTAACTATAAAAATGCAAATTGATTACATTTTTGAAATTATGAGATGAACATTAATTAGCAAAATATGCGATAGTTTAGCACCAAAATACACTTAAAAAAACACACAATCTCACTTCCTTGAAATAATAATTGATTTTCGTTTGTTTAGCTTTAACTAAGCTTTCTCTCATGACAAATGACTGGACCTCTTGGACTGCTAGCAACTCTGTGGCGGGTGCATTTTTTTGGCGGTAAAAAATTACATATATATTTTTACATACTCTGCATTGTATCGTTTCGGTAGTAGTTTATGTGCATTTTTAACGAAAATGATGGAAATCCTTTATCCAGCTCCCAAAAGTCCTTAAAACTTAAAAGTATATGTCCATTAAAATAACTTGCGATATAAATTAAGTCATTAAGCACATAAAATATTTAACACTCCAAGTATGCTTACTACTGTTCACATTGTTACTATAAAATTGGCAAACAAACATCACTGCAGGCAGAAAAGTAAGAGAATTTTCTATGATTTACATATTAGACAAGAAAAGTACATTATATTTGCAAGATTTTATTTAGCAGTAACTTGTGAGTGGAATGCCTTTTTGTTTTTGTGAGTGAGGATGCTATTAATAACCAATTATCATACAGGGGTTATGTTATCTTAGTTTTTCGTGACAAAAATACTGGTAAATTTAACCTTTGTTACAAATTGTTTTACAGAACAGGCCTACACTTTGACTAAAATTGCCAGGTTGATAAAAGTGCTCCAAATTAACCCATAATTTAATCAAAAAATCTGTTATAAAAATTGTGCAACATTAGAATGTTAAAATACAAGTCATTATAATAACTGATTGTGAAATTACTGAATATCCTGATGTTTGTACTTCATTGCTGTTTTGTTTACAGTCACATAATATTTACAAAAAGTTTTCTATGGTAAATTTTAAATTTTTTTGATTCATCGCATCAACTTCCCTGGAATTGTTTGCATCTACTTTCTATTAATTGCAAACTTGTTGACTTCAAAATCGGTGGTGCAATCATAACCTTTTCACGTGGGCAGGTTATGAAAATAATACACAGCAATTCTCTGCTCATTAAGCATATTTGTTGATATTTTATCTATCAAAAAGTAGCAAAGCATATAATTTTTTTTGTATCCCCTAAAATTTCCTTAACTTTTGAAATTTTAAAATATAGTGACAACGAAAAACAGTTCAAAAGAATGAACTAGACAATAAATAAGACATTTCTGGTGTTACGAATAGTTTCTAGCAAAATCATGTTACAATGATCCAAATTAGATATTTTTTTAAATAGCAGAACATTCTGACCCAAATAGTCGTAATATTAGTACAGTGGACTCCCGATGTACCAAAAACGCATGTATTAATAAACTGTATCCACCAGTAATTTTCAGTGGGCCCAGCAAGATCCCTATATAACTAATGTTAATGCTACCGGCTGTTATTGTTTATCGGATATTGCATCAATCAAAATATATTTCGCTCCCGTCACTTAAGATTCCCTGCAACAATCATTTTTTAAGCTGGTTTCTTATGCAAACATCTAATAACTGGGTATGAAATATGTTAAAACACGCAGCCGCTTTATCATCCTCGCAGTGCAGTGCAAATGTGGCATTCTTCCTCATTCCTTACATGCTTGATGAGAGGGGAAGCGATTAGCTAGTAACCAGCGTGGCATCCTGGTGACCTCTCTTTCTCTCCCTCCCTCCCCTTCATCTTTCTCCTCTTTCTGCATCACGTACCTTTCTTCCTCCTGTTGCACGCCCAAAAAAAAAAAAAAATCTTTTTGCCTGCCTGTGCTTGCTTCCACCCTGTACACACCTGGCGAGAGGGCAATTAGTAAAGTATATGAAGCATTAAATAAAACTAATGTATGATCTCAGTTCAATGGCGCAATGTAATGCTTACAAATGCACTGCACCACAGAGCAGTCGAGTGCTCCGCCGACTCTGACCTCTAACAAGGTCATGGCAGTCAGGAGTATGCAATGGTAATAAAATTGTAGGAATTCCATCAATATTATCAGTCACTCAAAATAGTTGCACCTATCATCACTAATATTTCAAAACAAATCGTTTTGCCTGAAAATGCTAGGCAATATCTTTTAATAAGAAATTATTTTTTGCACAAATGTTTTCTTTTGTGGTTAAAGGTCTTTTTTTCCCCTATAAAGTTGGTGTGAAATTTTATCTAGCGTAAAATCAATATGATTTTTAAACAAATATTAATTTTATTCAATATGCAGCATCTTCTGAATAAAATGATATGTCCAGAAGCATATCCCCTTCTGACGCATGCTGCATTGTTAGTGTATGTGGATGTAACATTACACGAAAATGAAGCTGTAAATTATCCCCCAGAATTTCTAAATTCGCTTGATGTTCCAGGATTGCCTCCACATATATTAAAATTGAAAATAGGAGTGCCAGTCATTTTACTTCGTAACATCAATCCACCAAAACTTTGCAACGGCACGCGCCTTGCAATAAAACAAAATGATGGGCAATACTATAGAAGCCACCATCTTGAAAGGTGCTTTCAAAGGAGATGTGCTTCGTCCCAGAATTCCATTAGAAATTCCCTGTCACTTTAAAAGAACGCAGTTTCCAGTCAGATTGGCAATGACAATAAATAACGTTCAAGGGCAGTCGTTACAAATGTGTGGAATAGATTTAGAAACATAATGTTTTTCGCACTGCCAATTGTATGTGTCGTGTTCTAGAGTAGGAAAACCACACAACTTATTCATACGCGCGGAAGATGGTAAAACTAAAAACATTGTATTCCAACAAGTACTTCAAAAATAAATTCAATTAATTTCACAGAAATGAATAGAACCAAAATCTTTTATGCCACAGCAATGTGTGGCAGGGTTAGCTAAGTCATAATAAATTGCATGTATAAATTGATGTTGCACTAAACTTTCATAACTATAAATGCGGGTTTTTAAAATCCTGTTTTTTTTTCTAGTGAGTGGACATTGTATGTAATGTGCGAAATTTCTGTAACCTTTTATTGTCTTGTGTCTGAACCAGCCTTTTCAATATGTATTTAGTTGCAATTACACAAATTCACAAAATGATTTTAAGTGAATGTAGTACATATTAATGTCGGTTGAAGGAAAAATTGTATTTTTAGCATGCTGTTTATTTTCCCTCAGGATGTTACGAAAGCAAAGCAGTTCTTCCCATTCCTGCAGCGCGCGGCAAGAACAGAGGCTGTAGTAGAATTTGTTGCAAGTGGTTCTCGCCTGAGACTATACATACCAAAGGAGACGTGCCTTGTTACCTTTCTCCTAGCAGGTATGCAAGTTTCCGTGTCTGGTTAGCCAATATGTTTTAAATGTTAGTAAGGTACAGTAATGTTCTTCTTAGGATCAATTGGAAAGTTGGTTATGCTGTTTACTGCTGGACTGACTGCATGTAATTTTTTTTCTCTTAGAATCAGGTTTTTTTTTTCCAGGAATGACTCTCGGAATAAATTCTGTGTTATGCCAATTAATGCAAAAACAGAGACTTTAACAGTACAAAATTTATCACATTAATAGGTTTTTATAGATTTGAAAACATTGTTAAATAATGTGGACAAGAAAAACTGTAGAATATGAATAGGAATGGTTTCCCATGTTGCATGATCTCAGTTATTAAGAGCATACAGTGGAATGAATCTCTATGTATTGAATTCGGATGGATTGAAATCCCGCATCCATGGAACATATTTTGTGGTCCCATTTTTGATTTATCTGCATTTCAAGACCACATTCATTGATAGTCCACATGTATTGAAATTCTTTGTCAGTCTTCTGAGAAATGATGGATAGAGAATTCTCTGTAAATGGTAATTTGTACATCTGTGATTTCAGTGCTTGTAGATGAATTCACAGATGATATCTGAATGTTTTTTTATCAGACAGGAATGCAGTTTGACACAACACACTGTCCTGTGAATAAGATTTGCTTTTTTAGCCAGTTGTTGACTTGTGTTGGGAGACACAAATTTAGGTAGTTCAAAGTAGTTGGCAGACTTAAGGGTCTGAGTTGGAGACTGGAAAGTACTCAGATTCGGATAAGACTGCCCACTTGAATTAGGTTGCGTAGAGACGCTGCAAGGGGCCTTGTCGCTCTTTCTATACACAAGGTATACTTGGCGGCTCTGGGTCTGATGAGCTGGATGGCTTAAGCTGTTGCTGGCTCAAGGTGGGTTCCAGCTAGGATTTTGGACTGGCGTTCATTGGGGTAGGTGACACACTGCACTTAACACTGGTTGTGTCGTTGGTCTGGCAGCTGTGATTAAGTGAAGATTTGGATGTACCCTAACTAGGATGGACCGCAGTGGCCGACTTGGCAGTGGGAGGGTGCAACCCAGCCCAAGGTGACTTGTGCTGGGGACTTTTAGAACTAGATCAAAGAGTCCTTGGAGCGGAACTGGCTTGCTACTACTTGACGTCAGGCTAGCTGAGCTTGATCTCTCAGGTCATGGTATTGGCAATAAACGTGTTTAATAACGGTGTCAGCAAGGGACCACTTCCGTACTGTCGCAACCGTATGGGCTTCACAGGGGAAGATCAGGGTTTCTGTAGCACCTTTGTAACTAAGAGATATGGTGGGAATAGGCCGCTAAGTTACTGATTAACCTTGTGAAAAATAGACAAATGCACAAGTACACTCAGGGTGGTACTCGTAGATACACACACACAACTAAAAGTAGACACACATTTTCCACATGGATCCATGGTCACGCAATGTTGTGCTGGCTAGACCAGCTTCATCAGGCGGCGAACGGTGGCACACTGCAGTCTTGTGAGCAGTGGTTGGCAAACAGTGAACCTAGCATCTAGGAGGCAAACTAGGATGAGGCAGGAAATTTGAAATGTGGCGAAGGGGTTATCTTATATTGAAGCCAGGTGTCTGTCTATATTTGGTGATGTATTGGTAGGCCAGTTCCCAGCATTGCAGTTCTGCAGTATTATTAGGAGGGTAGAGCCCTCACCACTCTGGTTGTGTAACAGGAGTCAACTTCTGGTTGTGAGATACTGTATGTATTGCAACTGGCTTCTCCTGCAAATTTACATTTGCCCCAGCTATGACTTGTTTGGTGTCCACTCTGGTTATTCATTCTCTGTCCAAGAGAGTTTGTGGTGAGGCCAATGTACTCTGCATTTCAGTGAACGCACTGTAGCTGGTAGATAAGATTTTCTGTTCCACAGTTGTAGCTGCCATGGATAGGATAAGTCTAATTGTTAGCCCCCAAACGTAAGAATGTGATTTTTCGTCCTTTGGAGTTTAATTAATTCCATCTATCGAGATGTGGCGCGCTCCTGGCCCTCGTCACGCGTCAGTATACACACGAGTATATGAAGTAATTTTAATTTTTCTGATAGAATCTTTGCATTGTACAGGCAGTCCTCTACTTTCGCGCATTCGACTTTCGTACAATTCGCGCTTTCGTACATTGGTTTCTTACACCATAAATTCGACTTTCGCGTGTTTGCTTCGTTCTTTCGTACATAACCTTTCGTACATAACCAAAAAAAATATCGCGCGCATGCCTCCACGAGAAACGTAAACATCAAAGATATATGGATTGTTTATATTCTGTAGGTTTTGTCTTCGCAAATAATATTGCAGCAAAGTTGACTTATACTACGTAGAGACCTCTGGTGTGGATATACGGAACTATGTTTCCGATATAACTGAACAAATATGCAGTTGTATGTCTGATGTGTTATTACGCTATGGCGCTATGCCGCTCCTGTTTAGAACTTCCGTTGTTTTTATTATGGTTTTTAGTTTCCTTTGAGGTTAATTTTATATCCATTGTTTTTTTTTTTTTTTGTTAATCTATTGGCGCACGTACATAATTATTACACCACGCAATGAATAACAAACGTAAAAACGAAAGTAATGAAGACTCGGTGTGTAAGAAACAAAGAAAACATGTTGTAAATAGTGTACAAACAAAATTAGACATTATCGCGCAATCGGAAAGTAGCAAATCACTTGCGGCTATAGGACGGTCTTTCAACCTGAGCCGATCCACTGTGCGTTCTATTGTAAAAAGTAAAGGAAATATAAGGGACTATGTTATAAATTCGGGAAATCTTTCTTCTAAAATAATTTCAAAACGGCGGGGTGTAGCGATGGAAGAGATGGAACGGTCTTTAAAAGTGTGGTTAGACGATCAACACCAGAAAAATATCCCTATCAGCCTTGCAATAATTCAATGCAAAGCTCTCAGTTTGTTTGAAGATTGGAAAAATTAGTCAAATGTTTGTGTGTGTAAAATATGTCTTTTCAATTGTTTGAACTATTAGCTATATATTTAAACACTTTTAAATAACTTTGATGCATGATCTTGTTTCTTTGTGTGTAAATATATTGTTTTGAATATTTTTTTTTTTGTTTAGTAAGTTTTTTTCCCCATTTAGGAACGGAACCTCATTTATCACATTAAAATAAGGGTTCTACTTTCATACATTTCAACTTTCATACACAAATTTAGGAACACATTGTGTATGAAAGTAGAGGACTGCCTGTACTTTTGCTTTTTCCACTCATATTATTTCAAATGCAAAAAATAAAAAAGAATGAAAACCAAATTGTCACATGATAATCTATTTTTGACTGTACCTCTCATTCTTTGTTTATCCGTAAACATCCAGATCGTGTGGAAAAAAAAGAGCAGGAGGTAATGAGAGACAGGAAAGGGCAAACTGTGGGAGTTTTTTTGTCGGCGGACAAGTGGAGGGGGAGGAGTGACAACAGTTGTTCAACGCAGCAACTGCCTGGCCGCCGGTACACACAAGGCAGCCGTTGACAGCCTGATGCACGTAAGGCAGCCACTTGCGATATTTAGTTTCTTTCACCCCAAGAATATAAACAATGAATCGTTTATAAATTATCTGAATTTTACACACACTTTGAGGAATTTTTACTTTGAATTACATATTGTGCTCAGTAAGAAAATTACAACCATTTGTAGCAATAAAAAAATCCAACAAACTTATTTTTATACCCATTTCCCTCAAATTTTCTATTTATTTCAACTAAAATTTTTTACGGTTTCTTAGTTTTGTTACTTTGAGAGAGTTGGTAATCCTGGGTTGCAGAATTGAGAGTTTATTGTAGTGCAGAACTGCGATGCAGGGAACTGGCCTACCAATACATCACAAAATCCAGACAGTCAGGTAGGAGGAGCGGGCAGAGAGCTCCAGCACTGGAAGGTGCTGGGGTTAGCTGCCTTGGAACAATTTGCGTTTGCCGGGGTGCACTGCTTTATAAACTCATGGCCGGCATGTGTCTTGTGAGTCTTTGGGTGGCTTCGGTTGCTACTTCCCTCTCTTCGTGGGCAGCTCGGCTCTGCTGCACTCTCCCGGGGATGGCAAGAGGTTGGGGTAGTTTTCCTTGTTGTGCAGGCGGCATCTGATGCACGATTAGAGGCAACTCCCTTGCGTTGCTTCGCTTGGCATTTGTGTGCGGCAGGCGAGTATCTGATGCCCGGTTAGGGACAACTTATGTACCTCGATTTGCTTGGCTTCATAATAGAGGGCAATTAAACTGCACGTGTGTTTGCTATACGTAGTATTTGGTGGGTCAGCTGCGGCTTCCTTGGGTATCTACACGACTAGTCGAATGTCGGTCGGCTCTGGAGGCTGGCAGTATCTGGGTTCGATGTTACTTTTGGGCTACGTGACGTCGCACGTAATGAGGTGGAGTCATAAAGTTATACCGAATACGTGTAGTGTGTTAGTGTAATTAGTTTCATTAAGAGGTAAGAGAAAAGTAAAACCGTACATGTGTACTTATGTCTGCAGGCTTTCACCATGTGTATTAAATTCTCATTGTTAGAGATCTAATTTACACAGGAGAGCATGATGGCTGAAGCATTGCATTGCAGTTCAGCACTTTGCGCATATTAGCGATGTGGTGTTGGGCACATGCGTTATGTTGCCTGTATTGCTGTGCCTCGAGTGTGAAAAAGAAATTTTGAACACTTGTACTTTTCAGAGAGAATTAAATTAGCAAAAAAAATAATAAAATGCAGATACATAGTTTGGCTGTTTTGCGACATTTAATTTTTTTGTCGCCATCTCCTTGTTGCAGGTAGTTTAAATGAAACCACATTTGTACTATGTAATTGTTGTGTTATCTTTAAATATGTTTGTATAAATACAAAGATCAATAAAATTGGATTTAATGTGTCATCTATGCCATTGACTTTAATGAAAATTAGTCAGAATGTTTTATTGGTATAAAAGTTTTGAAAGCAGTGAAAAGGTTTTTATGTCTTTTTGTGCTGCTGTTTGAGGAAATGTATGGAATAATGTTTTTGAGGGAGGTATTTGTGTATTAATCATTTTGGCTTTGATGTAACTTTAGATCGTAATTTGTTTAAGCCATGTATCACACAAAAGTATGTTCATCTTCTGTTTTCTGTCATGTCATTCCAGGTATAAGCTGCCCCAGAGGAGCACGCCCAGCACCTGGCAATGTTGGCACAATGGATGGTGAACCATTTGGGGAAGAGGCATCTGCATTCACAAAAGAAAAGTGCCTGCAGAGAGAAGTGGAAATACACGTGGAATCAATGGACAAAGCTGGGAACTTCATTGGTTGGCTGTGGGTGGATGGCACCAACCTCTCAGTTGCCTTGGTTGAAGAAGGGTATGCAAACGTTCACTTCTCCGCTGAACGTTCTGAGCACTTCCGTGCTCTCAAGACTGCAGAGGACTCTGCTAAAGCTAAGAATCTAAGGGTGAGCCAGCCATGCAGAATTGTTTGGGTTGTTAATGAAACTGTGAAAAAGGTTTACCAAGTTTTTTGTGTCTTTAAATAAACATAGATACAGGTAAATTCATCTTGGTCTAGCAGTAGCTGCTTAAACATTAAATAAAAAGCGATTTTAAATTGTTACTAGTTTTGAGTTTGAAACAATTTTATAGTTTTATATTAACTCATTTTAGTGTTTTATACGTACTGTTATTTTGGCATATTCTGGATTACATTTTATGAAGAATCTAGTTAGAGTATCTCGTTTCTTCATGCCTGAAATACCATGTTGAACTTCACACATATGGTTATGAAAAATAAAGAATTTTGTAGGGAGTTTCTTGAAAAATTAAAAAGTCAATTCCAGTCTTTTTTTTTCAAACTGTTTTAGGGTAGTTTATATAAAAATGTGGTCAAGACGTAATACTGGTCTTGATTTTATAATCTACAACTTTATTTTTTTTTGTGCAAAATTTGGTTATGGGTACTTTTTAAGTGAGGGATCTGACAAAAATTTTAATTTTGTGCATAATAAAGTGCTGTATGATAGCAAACTGCAGCAGATGGTTTGAGCTTTAGCTTCAGTTAGTGACCTCAACTTATTGTGTTGTTATAATAAAATACGGTTGAAACTGGCTGATACGACCCTTCACAGTTCCTGGGAATATTATTGTTATTGTGAGATGGTTTTATTGGGACATTTGGGAAATCGTGGACCAATTTTGACCCATCCTTAACCCCTTAACATCAGAATGTGAAATTTTTTGCATGAACTCAATGTTCAGTTGTCTTGACAAGTTTTGTTAATTGTGACGCGTGACGTCGGGTGGTGGGTGGTAGGCCGGAGTCGTCCAACTTTCAGCCCCCTAAGTCTTGCATGCTTTCGTCCACTTTACGCCAGTAAACTGAGCTCTGTTGTCAGTTAGCCTGCATTTTGGATATCCCCATCATTGGACCCCATCGTTGGAAGACCTCTCATTCCATCTGTTGGATAATCGTGGTTGCTTCCTGATTGGGTAACGGGAAAGCTTCCGTCCATTGAGAAAACTGGTCCTTCACTACCACTGGCACTAGTCTGGTCCTTGGTGGCTTACTCCCTATTGGCTGCAATGCGGGCTTTCACACTGGGGAAGTCTTGTTGTAGGTACCTCTCTGGGCAATACCAACACCTCGGCAAGGATCTCTCCTCTTCGCTTCTGGCGGGTTTGGTGTTCTCTGTCGTTCACAATGTGTGGGAGCCTGATGAGACAGGTGACAGGTGCACCAGAGTATCTACCTTTTCCTGCTCTTCGTAGTAGAGTTCCGCTTTGATCGCTCTTTCTACGAGCTCCTCTATCCTCGTTGCCTGCGGGTATCCAAGGGCACTTCGTATGGCTGGTATTAACAATTTTGTGATAATATGCATACCCTCTGCTTCGGTCCCTTCAGGAGTGATTCAAGAATACTTCTGGGCTTTTCTCTGTGTAAATATCTATGCTTCCTCCTGTTTTTGCTGTTTCTGCATGTAAAAAACTATGCGGAGGGCAGTGAGTACATCTTCCCCAGCAAATTTACTGTTCAAGCGAGCAACAAAATGGTCCCAGGGCGGCGCCCTTTAATTGGCCACATGCTTTCAGCACATATCGCCTGTTAAGAATTCCACTGGCTGTGAACTCGTGCTCACAAGTAGTTATAAAGAACTCGGGGTCTTCATGGGGCCTTCCTGAAAATTTGCGCAGTACTATCGCTTCTGGTATTCTCGGTTCCTGTTTTAGCCGGCTTACGGATATGGCGGGGTTCGAAGGGCATTCCCATTCCACCTGTCTTTGGTATACTTTGCAGTAGTATATAGTTCATTTCATACAAGAAGGCCACATTCTGACAGTCAGTGAGTGGCAACTTAATATATTGAAAACAAATAACCTGCTATTTACAAAATCCTGTATCAGCTGATGCACGAACGAACAAAAGTTAATATTACGTTGGCTATTCTGAGAGCAGTGCCGAAGCACATCACACAAGCAGAAAATACGCGGATAAGAAAGAGTTCTTAGATTAATTAATACATTTTATTTTACGTGGTCATAAAACAGCAGTTTTTAGTTTTAGAAACGAAACTTCGTGATAAAATAGTAATGTATAGGTGTTCAAAGTGAGATGCACAATAAAACGATACGTATCCAAATGTGACGAAAAAATCCAAAGTTTCCAGACTCTCAAACCAGGTGCTGCCATCTTGTGAGTTAAAAGCGCACCATCATTTGCAATATGCCCTTCCATGCCATCTGTTATCCATATCCCGAACTACACCCAGAAACATATTATAGTTTTGTTGTTTAAAATAACGTATTCACGCGCATATACAAATAATTTTATTTTCCCGCGAGCTCTGTATAATTTTTAAAGTAACATATATTTCGTGTACCGCGTTTACGAACGACCCTACACACGTCCACCAAGCTCCGTTTACGAATGCAGCGCCACCCAAGCAGTTCACCAATTGCCACACGGAGCAGCACCTCCTGGACGCGCTGACTCGCCACATCAAAGCCTATTCTTGACACGCCTGTTGATGGCGAATGGATACATAAACGAAAAGACACGGCGATTGTCAACTGTCAAGAATGTGGCCTTCTTATATGGTACACAGTATACCATGGTTTTTGTGCCATAGGCATCGTCGAAGCAATCTCAAACAAAGATGGTGGAATGTCTGCGGACATGTTGCACATTGGACTCGTCATATGTTGTGTTCTGGACAATTAAGTAAGTCGCAGCACGTTTGCTGCTCCCGGCAGCAGAGGCAACAGTACTCTAACCCTTCGGTTGGTTGGAATGTGTCGGGCCAGTCTATACACTCGTAGCAATAGTGCTGCGGGCAGTGGCTACACATGATCGTGTACAGTCCTGTTCCACGATACTGGGGAGCGCTATATTGCTCTAGCTGATAGCTTTCATATGGGATCTTTTCCCTCGTTCCTCATCTGGAGGTTATTTTGGGGTGCTTCGGTTCGTGTTGTCTCGGTTCTCATCAGGAGGCCGTGTTCCAGGACTAACAAGTTTGGCTGCTGGCTTCGGTTTGGTTGTGCGTCTTTGCACCTCGTCTGAAGGTTGAATCGTCTCCCTTCCGGTCTTGCATCTCTCCTCCCCTGTTCTATGGTATGCATCTCCACCATACTGCTTGCTCGTCTCTTATGGGGGTTCCTTGTCTGCATGCCTAGGTCACTCTACTCGTTTCAGGCCAATAGGTTATTGGGCGGCATGGGTTTTTGTTAGAGACTCCCGGAAGTGTGTGTTCATTCCGACTAACTAAGCAGGGGCGAGACCCCTTATCTTGGATATTCTGTAGCCTGGTTCTGTTCTTCTGCCTAAATGAATTCACATTGGCCCTACTTTGGGTGCCAAAAATAACTTAATGCTACTCGCTCCCTGTGTATACAGGATGATTCGTAGTGTTTGAGTTACCTCTGGCGCAGACTACTGGCACATTGGGTGTCAAGGGTTGAAACCTCGGGTAATGCTTTTTCTCCTTTTCTCTGCTCTATCTCTCTGCGGCCTTATGGCCAGGTAATTTGGAAGCTTAATATACTCTGTGTTACCAGGGTGTCTGTTGTTCTCTGCGGTGGGGAGGTGGTAGTACGTGTCGATGATCTTACCAGGGCAGAGGTGGGTCTGCGACTGATGTCTGCTGCGATGTAGGTGGTGTCTCGAGGCTGTGGTCTCTCCTTTCTTTCCAGTGGACGTAGTAATTAAGAAATAATCTGCTAAACGGAATTTAACCAGGATAGGTGTCTTTCCCAATAAATACGCCAGTCTGGTTATTATTAGTCACACAAATTATTTTATTGGTCGTAAACAGACAAGAAACGACCTGAGTATATACCCAGAAGTTTAGGGGTCTTAAGGGCGGTACCCAATACCGACGTGTGGAAGAATAGCTCTCCGCGTAACTGTGCGGGTCTCTGAGGACTTTAGGCATCATATGCAAATACTCTGAGCGTCCCTTGAGTGACGAACGCAAAAACTTAGCTGATTGTGGCTCCTGCTGGTGGTGACTCTGGCAGTAGGTTGAGGTTCAGGTCCGCGGGATGGCCCTACTTGGATTCTAAGCTGAGCCTCATTGGTGTGGCCATCTAGCTGGCGGCTTCCTCCGGCTCTGAAATCCTTCGGCAGCGTGGTGGTCTTTGCTAGCAGCTTTCTTCGGCTCTGGGACTCTGGCAGACGACCTCTTCCTTGAGGTCGAAGACGTCAACTCACGTTTGGATGGTGCATCGCTGCATATATCTCTGCATCGAGCTTCGCATGCCTTTTCCGCGAGCACTGAGTGCAACCCCTTCCTAACTTTCCCTCTCCACCTTGCCGCCAACTGGCAGCGTGGCCTATTAAACTCTGCCGGGCTGTCCAGCCTCACGGCTATGCACCTAGCGGACGACTTCAAGGTTTCGGCAGGTTGCATCGACGTCCACTCAGTTACGAAACACACGGACTTGTGTGCTATATTCTCATCGGGGATGTTGGTTTGCGATTGGAAGGGTAATGACAGCAGCGCTGCAGAATATAAGCAATATGCGGCACACATCAACGTAACTTATCATTGCTGATTTGTTCCTTGGTAGGACCTTAGGGTGGCTCAGACTCTCTGCCAATCACCAGGGTGGCTTAAGAGGTGTATCTAAACACTTACAGGGTTAAGTGTCGAGGGCTTCATTCTGTCTGCCGAAGTGTACACTGGATGTTGGTGATGTACTCATCCCATTTCCATTGGTCTTCTCTAATCAGAAGGCGTAGCTTCCAAATAAATTTATGGAGTTGGGAGGCTTCTTTGATGACTTGGTGGTTTCGCTTTCCACTCATTTGATTGAAATTGCAAGTTCGTCCAAAATAAACTGCGTTGGTCGTCAACAATAATTTACAAAATCAAGTCAAACCCGTTACCAAATGGAAATAAAAGAACTGTGTTTGAAGTTGTCAGCAAACAGTAATCAAAACCAAGACAAATTTAAATACTGCGCTCAAATCCAAGTCGTAATAATCAAAGAGAGTAAGATGATATCCACGAGCAAGCGACATCACATACAGGGCTCAAGATAAACACAATGAACAGTGACCTAAAAAAGTGTTTCAAACTTATTTTCTGGCCAATTTCCATAACATTTTTGGCTTTACTTACTGAAGTTTTAATGGTTCCTCAAAAATAAGTCTTAAAAGAAAGGACATAATAAAAGGGGTCGCAACAGTGAGTTTAGACTGTGTTGTAAAATTTAGTAGACTTGACAGGCTCCATTACTATAGATTCTACTGTAAATCTTTGACAATTAATGGTCCTTCTCGAATTTGGGCTGAAAAAAAACACTTCTGATAAAATTCTGGAACTAAAATACACATTACTTTCAAATGGAAGTGGATTCATAAGATATGATACTATATTTAAGTGTAAAAGGATCAAGGCTTTTGCAAAAAATTAAGCCTTAAAATTGTTCTTTTGTTTGGAATTGAATACTGTATCAGTAGTAATGTCATACATTCAGACTGAATTTACATTATATTTTGTATAAAGCTTTACCAGACATTCATGAATACAGGCACTGAGGAGAGCTCAGAAGGATGGTAGGAATTAGGAATAAGTAGGTTAAAGTGTCTCCACAACTTGAGTTGCATTATCGTGGTTCAGGGATTGAAAGCTACCTTAAATGCACACCCTGATGAATGCCTGTCATCCAGATTTGGAGGAGCTTCCAGGGTTCCCTTGGGGATCACTTTCTGCATGGTTTAGGCCAAACATAGAATTGACTGCATTCTTGGACAATGAGATACAGCTAACTACCTGGCCATAGCTGTATGTGAGGGTGGGCTAGAGATCATCGGCATGACCACTGAGAGTTACAGAGTTCACCAGAGGCATACTGGATACCTTAGTATTGAGACCCTAGGGCTACATAATGTTTTTTCAGACTGGTCAAGATCTAGACGGGAACTGACTGCGTTCATTTGATTGCAAGCTACTGTATGTAGAAAAAGGGATCAGGGATCAGCTATTAAAGATTGGCTGCAAAGTGGATGTACTGTTATCCTAAAAGATAAGGAATAGGTTATCCTAAAAGGAGAAGGAAAAGGATATGCTGAGTAATTTGTTTCCTTGCACACAAGACCCGTCAGACATGATGGTAGGAAAATTTACCAGAGGGGAGTTTGTTAATGTGTTTTAATACTTCTTTTCCTAAAAATTTGCAGTAACTTGTTTTGGTCCTAGATTTAAACTGTGATTCTGTTGTAGAGTAGCTAGTTTAGGGTATTTTTTTGTTATGTTAGAGGTGGAAGGACTATGTGGAGGAGCATGAAGAAGAGGAAAAGAAGGTGGAAGAAGACAAGGTTTTGGAGCGGAAGGTAGATTACAAACAGGTAGTGGTGATTGAGACGACACCAGAACTTCACTTTTATGCCCAGCTGGTGGAACAAGGTCCCAAATTAGAGGCTTTAATGAACAGTATTCGACAGGAATTTACAACCAACCCTCCTCTGGCTGGAGCCTACACACCAAAGTAAGGAAGTCTACCCTTATTCTGATGCTGTAATTATATTAGTCTTGCAAGGATAAAGATATTGTATATAATATTTACAGTGATTTGAAAAAAAAAAAAAGCAATACTCTGTGTTGAAACGTGTTATCTTTAACTGAATATTACCTATAAAAGTTGGTCATTGTAGTCATGAATGATTTTTCACGCTATGCAATATATTAGTTTTATTTGTATATTACTGGCATTTACAATTCTCGGCTTGTACATAGTGTATTGCAAAATTGTTTGAAGTAAGGTATTATCTTAATGAATTTGTTACTCTCTTCTAGGCGTGGTGATGTATGTGCGGCAAAGTTCCCACATGATAACCAGTGGTATCGTGCAAAAGTTGAAAAGGTGTCTGGTTCACAAGTGCTGGTGTTTTACATAGACTATGGCAACAAAGAGTCTGTGAGTGTGACTGACTGTGCCTCCCTCCCTTCAGGCTTCACCAGTGACAGGGGTTATGCATACGAGTATGCCCTTGCTTGTGTCACATTGCCAAAAGATGTAAGTAAAATATTGCTGTCATATTACAATACAGAACAGTGATATGGGGTAACTTTGTACCAGCCAGGGCAACTTTGCATCTCGGGCCTAATATATTTCTAATAAAGACTTAAGAATCTGTACACATCACTATGTTCTTTATAATAAAAATTATTTACCATTTAGTGTACATTGAGCTGGGTTCTGTAAAGCTTTGTTTTATATGAAAACGTGTGGTACAATATTAGCCGTAATTGGTAAAAAGTTACCCCAAATGGTTGTACTGGAAATATTTTTTGTTATACTTCTCGGTGTACCATAAAAAAGATGCAAATTGCAGGAAACTGTAAAATGAGGGTAATTTCTGCTACTTTATATAATTATTTTGATCAAAAAATAGAGTAAATACTCCTTTGCCAAAGAATTGAAATATTCTACCATGCCAAGCATGTATTGCAGGGGACTAACACTTGCAGTATGCACTTAGTATGGTTTTGAACCACTCGTGGCATGGAGACCGACGGCGATGGTCGAGCATGGAGGCATACAGACGTTGGATGTTCTCCTGAGGAAGATTATGTCACGGCTGGCGCAACTGACCCTCCAAATCTGCCGTAGTTGAAGCTGGCAGAAGTTGCAGTCCACTCTGATCTCAAATGTTCTCGATTGGCAAGAGGTCTGGGGACATTGCTGGCCAAGGAAGCATGTTAATATCACGAAGGGGGCTCGAGATACCCGTACTCTATGAGGCCGGGCATTATCCTCTTGGAAAATGGGGCCACGCTGCACCAAGAAGAGGAGCACACATGGTCGCAGAGTTTTCTGGACGTATCGCCGCACCGGTTTCTTCAATTACCACCATTGGGGTGCGAGAATTGTAGGAAATGGCACTCCACCCGATGACACTTCATGTTGGGGCAGTGCACTGCTCTACAATGAAGTGTGTATCACAGCGCTGGCCAGGACTTCTCCAGACTTGAATTCGATGTTCGTCTGTATCAGACAGAACTGTGATTCATCGCTGAACATCACTCCCCACCAATTTGCTAGCTGCAATGCTACCTGTTCCTGACAGTCATATGTGCTCAATGATGCTCAGGTGGTAATGGCATACATCATAAGGGATGCTGTGATAACATTCCACTTTGCTAACTGCCTGGGTATGGTACTGGTGGACACAGGTGTATCTCAAGCTGCCGTGACATGTCCCTGGATGGTGTGCAGCGATGCCCATAGAGTGCTTACAGCCTGTCGCATGATAAAACGATTCTATGTGCCGGTGGTTCGCCGGTGTCAATCTGAGCCTTCTTGACACGTGTGTGTACCCTCCTGTTCTCTCTGTGTCCAACATTGACTCTCAGTGTAGGCAGTATGGTTCAAGTGGCGAGCAATGTGTTGAAATGTCCAATCTGCCTCTCGGAGGCCAAAGATGTGGCCTTTCTCAAACTCGTGCAGCTGGGTAAAGGCTTGTCAAATGTGCCATAGAGGCATGCTGCATGTTCACTGAACCTGGCTTTGTGGCTCACTCTGCTACTAAAACCTTATTCTGTGTCTTGCAGCTATGAATGCCCTCTAGTGGCACATCCTTGCAAGTAAACTGTATAATGAAAATGGGACACGTGTGGTAATCTTCGTTGCACTTCTGAAATTCATTTGTATTGATAAATTTTCTTTGCAAATTAGTGCAGTAATGTTAGGGTAAGAAAAAGAGGTTCTTGTGCATTAACATCTTAAAACAATACAAAATAAAACTATTTTATTGTTTTCAGTCAACAATCACAAAATTACACTATACTGCTTGCCACACTCAGCTTGACTGCATCTATAATCAATTCCACTTATCATTTAAAACCCACAGACTGCTGACATGTTCAGTATTAATTATTTGTATGTATTTGTACGTGCGTAAATGCACACACAAGTGTAATGAACATTTTGCTACGTTTGCAGATATTGTTACCATCTTAATACTACAGAGTCCGGTTCGTTGTCTCTTAATATTGTGGACAACTATGATTTTGCAATACTCTACTGAAATCAAGTACACACGTCACTTCAAAACACTTCAACATCCAAAGTATTATTTATTACAGTCAGACCCTGATTTTACGAGGCCTGGCAGTTCCTGAGAATGGCTTTGTAAATTTGCTGCCCTCGTAAAATTATTAAATGATTTTGAGCACCACACTTTCCCCTTGTAATGTTCCGGCCTTTGTTACCTTGCCGATGATTATAATAATGCAGCCTCACCGTTGGGTGCCATATTGTAATGTTCAGCACTTATTACACTTCCGAATGTTTACGTTGCCACGGCTTGCTCATAGGTAGAATACGAGACTCAGTACCAGGTGACGCCGATTAATTAAGAAAGAAGAAGTTCCAGATTAGTTTGCTTTATACTTTATTTATCATTGAAGTTTCACAGTTCACAGACGAAGTTCCAGTTTGCAGAGTACGAACTTTCACAATTAATTATACCAGTGCAGAAAACAGCGCCACAGTCGTTTACAGTTTATTAATGTCTCAAACTTGCCTCGCAAGACTAAGTTACGAAGGCAGGAGGGATGTTTGTTCCCTCCTGGCACCCTAACGACCCACGCCCTTTCGGACTGGTGCGTCTTCTCACGCCCGATGCGTCTTCTTCGACGGTTGGTTACTTTTTTCCTCTAGGCGATAGGCACCACCAGTATATATTAGGCAGGCCTATCCCCCCCTTCTCCTAAGATAAGCGCATGGCATCCGGCATCTGCCATCTGCCAGTAGCGTCATCCAAAACTACGCTGTGTCCCGCGCTTTCAACATGTTATTGTACCCGTAACTGCGTCACAGGAAACTAAAACTGTTGACACCGTCGACTTCCAGAGAACCGAACGTCACGACGCAGCCGGAAAGTTTCTGTATAATGCTGACGCATAACCAAAACAACAACTTTCGAAACGAGACGGTAAACGGACTCCTGTTACAACGTAAACAGCAGATGTCCGTCCGATAACCTACAAAAGCANTGAAACGAGACGGTAAACGGACTTCTGTTACAACGTAAACAGCAGATGTCCGTCCGATAACCTACAAAAGCACACGTCTGCTCGATAAACAAACTATCACGGGAAACGAACCACTGCGGCTTTAACTTGAAACCTGATAAAATATTACGAAGCTTTCCAAAGCTAAATACACACAAAAGAATTTTACANAAATACACACAAAAGAGTTTTACACCAGTGTCCCGAAACATTAAGAATATTGCGTCATTACACCCTCACCTGGAAAACCTACAAATTGTGTTAAAAGTGTGTTTTTTAGCATTGTCAGATTTTGATAATGTCTGGGGCAAAAGTAAGCTCTTAATTTTTTGATGGAAATATTAATTTTCTTTAGTAGACGTCTTCCAAGTAAAAGTATCCCCCAGAACTGTATATCCGACCTCCCCATGTCCTCCAAAAAATGTAAACACCAGGCGCCGAGTCACTTAATGAGGGTGAAGTCCAGTTTCAGTAGCTTTTTGTGAAATAAATCAGACAATTTAATAATTAAATGTTGGTTTATTTCAATTGACGCGTGGCACATATAGTAAGTAGAGAACGTCGCTGCCACAATTTCCCTCCCCCGCCATATTAACCTCCCCGCGAGCGGCTACAAGTTGACATGTGTCGCGGGACACGTGGACAGCCAGGACAGGTCAACCCAGAGGACGGATACTCAGTTATACGTGTCGCTGCAGCGTGGGACCTCTCTCTCCCACCTCCCTAGCAAGCCCTGTGAAATTTGTACACGCCGAAGAATGACGAGATATGCTGGCGATTTCCGCCACGAGAGACTTTAATTACACGTGCTGAAAGGTATAGGCACCGAGAAAACGGCTAACAAGCTTGGAAGTGGTGCCACGAGCACTCCTCCCCCCCCGCAGCAAACCACAGGGCAACTTGGACACGCGCTGCGGAAAGAGAGCTGACAGTGTAAGCTTTAGACGGCAGATCAGATCAGTTGGACACGTCAGTGATATCGGGTTAGTCGGTCAGTCATATCGGGGCAGTCGAAAGCTGCGATACTCCGCGCTGGGAGAATCAGTTACGTCAATTAGTCAGAATCGCTAGCTGATAGAGGATGTGAGTGTGGCCATTAACCAAGGCCGGGGAGGTCGGACCTCGGCCGCGTTAGTTCGCAGAGACAGTCAGTCATTGAAACCCCGTCGCCGGAAAGCGACGAGCGGCAGGTGACGCAGCGTTCGGTACTGCCACACCGGGATGCACAGGTAGTCAGGATCGGGAGTCGGATCGTGGAAGTCAGCCGAGCGAGAATCACAACATTATGGAGTCAGTTTTTTATCACCGCGCTGAGAGAGTCAGTTGTGTCGGGAATCGTGAGAGGACTTCGGAATGAGAGGAGAGAGCGTCGAGGAGCAAACCCAGAGCAGCAGCCGAGGAGAGACGACACCAAAAGCGAGCCTTTCCATCCAAGGCCGCCCACATTGCCGGACCTCGTCCAGCCGACACATACCAAGCACTACAAGCAGAGCTAAGTATCAAGTCGTCGTCCAAAGACCCCCCCCCC
>NQII01001618.1:108331-126649 GCA_002778355.1 Clitarchus hookeri
CCCCCCCCCACGACGTCGCACACAGTTAATCCGAGTTAGTTAAATAGAGTACCACACCTCGGAAGTGTTTCTGTATATTTTAACTCGAGACAACATAACCAACCAGTAAAGTGAAACACCAAAAGACTACCTTATTGATATATCCTCAACTTTCAAGGTACCTTATATATAGTCTGTGCCATCTAACATTAACTGAGGAGCCTACTACCCACCCTAGGACCCACAGGTGGGGAATAGCGTCACAATCCACAGACGTTTTCGGAATAGAAGTATATCCCAGAATGGTATTTGACAGCCTCTTGTCCCAAGAAAATGTAAACAGTCACTTTTAGTGAGTGCAATGGGTGTTTTCTGCAGTGTCTTGTGGAAAAATCAACCCAGAAAATTACATATGACCAATCACCAAAAAAGTTGTTTAAACGCAGTGCCACATAACTTTTAAGCAAGAAACGACTTCCACTGTCAGGGTGTTTATCGGTCATGGAAATTAGCGGGGGGTTATGGAAGTCATGCACAAGTCAATATAATTAGAAAAATGGTCACAGATTCTTGTATGAGTGAGGCGTGTTACCATCACAGCCAGCATTCTACTTAAATATCTGTCGGTCTGCCAGAGACAAGTAGAAATCCTTGCGTGCTGGACAGGCAATAAAAATGATAGAGAACTCAATACTGTATTTACTTTTGTATGATGTGCATAATTTGGCCCACGGGGTGTGTATTTCACTTTCTGTTGGCCTTTGTGATTTTATATTAGCAGTGTGTTGAAAGGAAACTTGCTTACTGCAACACTGCAATAATTCTTATGCAGGGTAAGTGTTGTAAGGCAGTGCCTACATTGTAAACCATTTTTGGGACACATTCCCCTCTCCCACCTCCCTCTGCTGATCATCCCCATATTGTTTTATTCCAGACCATTGTTAAGTAATTTTAGTTCCCAGTAATTTTATGAGGTCCAGAAAATATATTTATTGCTTGCAAGGAACTAAAAAATAAATTTTATGTCGGGAGTGTTATCCATGGCCAGGCGACACCCTCCTAATGACGGGCTTCCAAGCTGGGACCCATAGGTGCGTCATCCCCGGACATGACATGAAATGAGACCCTAGGATGAATTGGCGCTGGAATACAAGGGCAAGGGAAATGCGACTACCCCGAGAAAACCCGTCAGCAAGCCGCATCATCCAGCACAATTCCCACATGCGAAAATCTGGGAGTGAGCCCGCCGAGGATCGAACCTGGATTGCCGTGGTGAGGGGTGAGTGCCCTGGCCACTACGCCACCACTGAGGTACTTATATTGTACACACCCATATATATTTTTGCATGTATTACATACAGTTCTAGCTGGAACAATTTACATTTACAATTTAATGGAAATGTTACACAATTTTTGTAATGATGTAGTCAATACTAATATAATCAAGACATTTGATTAATTTTCTTTTGTTTTGCAAAGAATTGTAGGCATTTTTCAGTATTTCAGACACTTTGGCTGGGTTAGTATGTTTGTAATTAGTTAGCTTTTTCTAAAGTCGCAGTTGAGGTTGCGTCAGTGGACGGAGATAAGGGTTTTTACGATATTTATAGACATTTTTTCTTTCAGGTATGTTATACAAATTTGATTGTTTTAACTTATACACAGTTTGGCTGCCGTGGGAAAATGGTTGCCCAGACAGCCAGAAGTATACCACTTTTACCACTCCAGAGGGCGAAATCCTGCAATTCAGATTGCCGTTCGGACTCAGAACGCCCCCACCACCTTCCAGAGGCTCATGTCCGTCGAAGTTCGTACCAGCTTTGTGGGGCAGTTTTGTTTTGAATACTGGACAACATAATTGTTTATTCAAAGTCATGGGAGGAGCACTGCGGACACCTCCAGCGAGTCCTGGAGAGACTCTAGTTGCATGGCCTAACTTGCAAGCTCTCCAAAAGTCACTTTGGAAAGGCTACTGTCGACTACCTAGGGCATATAGTCACATCTGAGGGGAACTTCCCCCAAGCCGCATCAATACGAGCCATTGAGGCAGAGAAACCAACCAACAAGCAGCAGTTGCGTCGTTTCTTATGCTTATGCTTATGGAACTGGCTATGGGATTTTGTGCCCTACATCGTCCAACAGATGGCAGCCCTCCACCTTTTCCTAGAGAAGGAAACATGTTGGTGGTGGGGAGAAGAGCACCGCAACGCCTTCCTAACTCTGAAGCAGAGCTTGCAGAATATCGCACAACTCCACCGACCACAAGGGGAGATCCCTCTCATACTACAGAGGGATGCCTGCCAGAACGAACTGGGGGCAGTCCTGTACCAAGAGAACTTTGACGGCCAACCTCAAGTCTTTGCTTACGCGAGCACTCGACTCAATGCAACCTAGGAGAAATACCATATCAACAAGGAGTGTCTCGCCGTAATCTGGGCGGTGAGAAAGTATCGTTACCACTTGGACGAGGGACACTTCATACTCCGCACCGACAGCAAAGCCCTCCAATGGCTGCGCGAGTCAAAGAATTCCAAGGCCAAACTCGGACGGTGGGAAGTTTCCTCACCGAATTTGACTTAGAGGTACAACACTGTCTGGGCAAAATGATTGACCTACCTGACGCCCTATCACACCAGCCGAACTTTGACGGGGGCACTAAAGAAGATGAGGTGTGGGAGAGAATGGCCTCCCCCTTCTGGCTCCTACCAGAAACCTTGAAGAGCACCTCCAGTTCCTCCAGCTGCAACTTCGTAGTTATCAGATAAGCTACCACCAACAAAAGTACCCAGAAATCCCGCGTTTCCTCCAGGACATGCCCCAGATGTTCAAACTCTGGGACCATGTCGTTTGTTCCTGGAGCGGACATTGGGGGTTCCCGTGGAAGATCTGGATAGCCAAGAACCTGAGGGCGGACCTCTGCCGCCACCACCATGATCCTCTGCAAGTGTGCCACCCCGGCATTAAGGAGACACTGCACGACATTGGGGTAAGATACAAATGGTATGGGCTAAGCCGTGATGCACGACAGTACATCGATAACTGCGAGGTCTGCTGTCGAGAAAAGGCCTGTCTCATACCCCAACCTACAGCAAAGCCAGTCAACTACATACAGGCTGGACGCACCTAGCCGCTGACCTGAGACCTGATGGGACCTTACACAAGGAGCACCAAAGGAAACAGGTACTTACTAGTGGTCACTGATCAATTTTCCTGCTGGGTAGAGGTGTTTTCCCTACCCAGTCAGAAAACCCAAAATATCATCCGGAAGTTTGAGATGGAGATATTTCCTCGCTGGGGGTACCTGCAGGCCATATTGACGGACAATTGCATGCAATTCACCAGTCAGAGTTGGCAGACCACATGCAACACCTGGGGAGTGGAGACGTGGACGACTCCCCCATATTACCCGCAAGCCAACCCCACTAAGAGGAGGAATAAGGAACTCAAGAACAGCCTCCGTCTCAGTGTAGGAGAGGACCACCGTCATTGTGACAAACACCTACACCAACAATTCACTTCACCTTCAGGAGGAGGACCAATGAAATCGTAAACACCAGCCCCAGCTCATTCTGGGCCGAACCCTACCTCGCCCAGGTGACTGGCAGTGGGAGTAGGCACTCACGGAAATGCCACAACTAGAGGACGTCCGCCTGGCTGCCTTAGCTCGGACAAGGGCATGCGACACCCAGACCCAGTATATCGACAGGAAGTACCCACAACCTACCACCGGAGTGAAGAACTTCAAGATGTGCAAGGCTGTACTTCTCCGCAGCCACCCACTTAGTAAGGTCTTAGGTCAATTCAGCGCAGACCTCGCAGATAAGTGGGAAGGGCCCTATACCATAGTGGGACGCCAGGATAACATGTACTGGGCATAGGATGCCAGGGGACGTATCCGCAAGGTAACCCAATGGCAGATGCTCCCTTGCCCTGGCGGAGCTCAAGACAGTACGCCGACCGGAGGAGCATCAAAGTCACCCTGACCAGGGTTGAACTACAGCCTGCACTTCGAGGGGCAATGTTCGTCCTGACATTGCCCTCAACCCCAACAGACTTTGTCCACAAGATGGCAGCCAGATGCAGCTGGATGACCCTCACTGGATCCGAGCTGTCGTGACGGAGCCTTTTGGACATGGAGCCCTGCCAGTGAACTCCACAGCTCAGTCCCATCCCAGTGAGAGATGAGACATGCCAAGCCGACGAGCCAGGGGTCCCCGAAGAGTTCCTGCCTCAGACGGCAACCCGGACTACAGCCACCCAGGAGGGCATGGTCACTCACCAGGTCCCGACATCGGATGGCGCCAAGGCCTCCAGCACACCGCCTTCCGCACGGGAGAATGAGCCCACCAGCACCGACGAGGTAGGGGAACCTCAAGAGCCTCTGCCTCAGATGGCAACCCAGGTCACATCCACCCAGGAGGACGTGGCCAAACCCCAGTTTATGATGCTGGACGTCGCTGAGACCTCCAGCACATCACCTTCTGCACGGGATGTTGTGCCCAGCTGTGCCGAGGGAAGGTTGTCAGAAGAGCCTCTAACTCTGATGGCAACCCTGACCGCGTCTGCCCGGGACGACACAGTCACCCACCAGATCAGGACGCTTGGAGGCGCCGAAACCAACACCCGGGTCCAGCTTTCCACACGGGAGGATGAGCCCACCAACGCGAACGAGGCAGGGGAGCCTCAAGAGCTCCTGCCTCAGACGGTAACCCCAATCCTGTCCGCCCAGGACGACACGGTCGCCCACCAGTTCACGATGCCCAGCCAACCTGAAGGGGTAGGAGATGTAGAGGACTCCCTGCCCCTAACGGCCACCGTAACATCACCCCTCCAGGAGGAGACAACACCCGATCGTCCCCTGGTGCCTAGTGGCTCAGAGCTGGCCTCTACCGAGGATGAAAAGCCAGAGCCCAGCAGCCAGCCGACGAGAGATGCCCTCTCGCGCCTTTCGTGGCACTTCTCAACTGGAAAGATACCAAAATACACATAGGTGTGATTCTGCCAATGAACGAGTACCATAGCGATTTGGGTCGATATATGTATATTAAATCATATGTGCAACGATAATCTTTTGACTTTGGTACCAATCTATTTATAAATCGTTCTTGCGACGTAAAATTTTGTTTACGTTTTTATAGTCAACAATGTTATCACTACGCAAATAGTGTTGTCATCTGCACATATGTGAAGTAAATGAGAGTGTGTGCTTGCATGTTAAAAGAAACTTGCACTGTGGTTTCAGGTACACTTAAACAAGCAATTTTGTTGATGTTTTGCATATACAGGAATTGTTACAGCATTTCGCGAATACATAATTTCTTAGTATGTCGCATTATTTCACGTTATTTCGTAGTTCGCAAAAATTTCTAGGCTCTTAAGCCACTTCACTTAGAACATATACTAAAATGTTTTATTTATTACGTTAATGAATACTTTATTTCGGGAGTTACAAACTGAGGTTTGTTGACACACAAACCTAGACTAGAAAAAAATTTAAAGGAAGACAATGAGCCAGCTAACTTGAATGTTGCATCAGCCAGGTGATGACATGAAAGTGTAAAAAACATTAGCGTGTTAGAATCATTCCAAATTTGATTCTTATTTGCATACACTGAAAATAAATTAAATTGCTGGTGACAAAAATTTTTAACTTTAAAACTGGCGAAACATTGCAATATGGAACTACTTATTTTAGTTTCCTTTCAACTTAACAGAGTATTGCGGTCATTGCTTATGGTAAAATATATGCAGTTAAGTGTAGTGAAAAACCAATTTCTTTTTTATAATCAGCATGTTCAGGTTGTGTTATAACAAATTGAAATCAAAACAACTCACAAAAAGTGTAATTTTGCAGACCTGTGTAATTAGAGAAACACATGAGAGAACCAAGAAAGAATTACTTATGTTCAGTTTAAATTGTAATAATATCTCATGTCTTTAAAGGAGAGTTTGTTACAAGATTTAAGAATTTTTTGTGCACAGAAGATTGCAGTTTTAGACTCCCACCTATCTAGACCTTAATTCTGTGTTTGAGACCGAGAAGCACGGGAGCGATAATGGTGAGACTGCCACGCGCATAAAGTGCCCCATCGTCACGAAGTGCAAGGCTCTGAACTGCGTGTACTTATGGGACTTTCAGTGGTGACCATATAATTTTATTAATGGAAAGTCAGTAGGAAGGTTCAATGCAGGGGCCTTGAGTAGTTTTGTATGAAACTGATGCATATATTTTGAGATATAGCGCTTGGAAAAATCCATTTCTAGCCTTTTTTGGAGTTCTGTGAAATGGTGTTTCTAATGTACATGACATCTTGTAAGCACTCAACAGCCCTCGTTTAAAGTGTGCGTACTTTTCGATCAGTACATTAGACGCATGTTTAATAGTTTAGTTGGAAAACATGTATTTCAAACGCACTGCAACGTAGTTCAAGCGCCAGGTAGGTCGGAGCCTTAAAATACGAGTTGAGTTTTTGCTTAAATTAAAGCAGAAGCAAATTTAATTTTGTCTTGCATTTTGTTTGATAGATATTTTAAACTCTCATTAAATGTGATTAGACAGTCTCTGCTGAAATCAGTTAATAATACTTGGATACAAGTCGTCCAAATGGAATTAATAATGCTGTATGAAGAAATTTTAATTGCACCCGCATCTGCCTTGTCTTTACAGCAAGTACCATTTAGACTGCCGCTAAAAATAGGTTTAAAAATGTTCTTGGTCATTTAGCAATATGAGTGACCAGGAGTAGCAAATAGCAGTGAACATAGATTACATGTGTGGGAGAGTAAGTTCTGTTGGTGGTGTTTCAGCCGGAATACAAGGATGAAGCGGTGCGAGCTTTTGCGAGTGACACCTTGAACCGGACTCTGCAATTGAACGTGGAATACAGGGTTGGCAGCCTGCAGTATGTAATGCTAGTGGACCCTGGTACTGAGGAGGACATAGCTAAGGCGCTCATTGCAGATGGACTACTCTTGTGTGAGAATCGCAGGGAGAAGAGGCTTCAGAAACTGGTCAGTATACAGTCATTAAATTTATCTTGTTTCATTGGTAAGTGCTGTGTTAATTTTATTGTGTTTTCTCTGTTTTGTTGGGAGTTGGTACATAAGTTATTTGTACTAATGGACTGGCACTGAAATGTTGTTGAGAAGTTGTTGGGCACTCATCAATATAATGCTTATGCTGGCAATGGAGATACGTACCACTCCCTTCTGGGTCATACGTTCTTGTATTGTTGGCTTGAACAGTAGTGGACATTTTTCTCCAATTCATTCTTGTATCTACTGCTGAAGCAAGTTTCCAGGACTTGCACCGTGCTGTCTGTGGTTCAAAGTAGAATGAGGATGGGATGTCAATTTGCAGGACTGGAGTGTTTTCGGGGTACCTGTGAGGGGAGATCAATATTCTGAGCATTTTGCCTTGTGAATGACCTTTATAGGTACAGTTAGTGGGAGAGATGAAACTGTGGCGTTTGGCAGGTAGTTTGTAGGTGACCATTACTGATACTGCATGTCTGGAGTCACCTTTTGCTGGATGAACGTGAAGATTAACTGTATGGTATCAGCTGCTGTACTTGAACTCTCTGTTTTTGAGCTGTGGACAGTTTGCAGGTCTGTGTATACATCTTAAAAGGAAAGACTAGTTTACAGGCAAAAATACCCTAATCCAAGCTGTAGACCACCCTTCTAATGTCCTTTCTTGCTGAAGGTCATTGGGAGATGAGGTCAGTGAGTAGTGGAAAGTGGGTAGGATTATGGGTACCAACACACAGCTGCAGAAAGGTCATCATTGTAATTCATGCTTGGAACCATATAGCAGAGAGGTTTGTTCTAATTTTCTCCTTCTGATAAAATATATTTCTCCTGAACAATTGTCTGCGTCATATGGCTGTTTGGTATTCTTAGCTTAAAATTTATGTTGACATAAATAGTTGGTGGGGTTGTACAGTAAAATTTACTTAAGATGTTCTCGTGTAATATGTTTTCCCATACAAAACACATGGCTGTTCTGCACCATAACACATGTACACTCAAACCTCATTTGTATGCACCTACATTTTAATTACAGTTAGAAAATGCAATTTATAATTTTGTAAGAAAGTTATTTAATGGAATACGAAACACCATACAGTTGAACCTTACTGAAACTACCCCTCACGGTTTCCGAAATAAGGTTGTATGACAGATCAGTTGGTATAGATATTTTGGAGCAATTTTGACACCCCCAATCCCTATACATAAAATTGGTAATTTTTTGCATGAAGTCCATGTTTAATCATTAGCGTGGAAATGACGAATTTTTTAAATTCAGTATAAATTTATTTAAAAGGGTAGACATCTTAAAAAGATGATACCCGATAGGTGTAGTCTCCCCTCGTCACCCAAAATGTTAAAAAATATTGAGCGGTACAAGGATTTACAAAGCATTGCAAGTCCATGTTCAATTATCTATGGCGTATCATAATTTTTGCATGGAATATTAATTAAATAGTCCAATGTCTTCCAAATAAAATGATACGACAAAAAGTTATATGCGACAATCTATTACAAAAACTATCGTTGGAGACAAATTGTTTTTTGCCAAGCAAAAATTCAGTATTTGATGGCCTCTTGTAGAAAAACCGGAAGTAATTTCAACGAAACAGTAATTTATATTAATAAACTTATATCTTCCAAATAAAACTATATCACACGTTCTGAAAACGTTTACGTGATGTCGGTGGATGCTCGGTCAGAGTAACGGCATGCTACTGAACTGCCGTGAGACAGCGTCTCTGTGTGCTATCAGGTAGAGTGACATTCTGCGGATGACTGGCGTGAGACAGCCTCAAACTGAGGACTGTGAGTTATTTATACGGGGCGCATAGGGTTAGCACGGGGGTTGCGGGGTGTGGTGAGAGAGAAAACGCAGAGAGAAGAGACTTGGAGAGAGAGCGGCAGCGGTGAGCTGGCGGAGATGGCGGCGAGTACCCCTCTCGCGGCCGATGGCTGGGGTGTAGGGGTGAAGAGCAGCAACGTAATGCGAAGCAAGTTGCAGCACACCAGGCGGCAATAGCTGGGTAAGCCAACCCTGGGTTTGGAGGCGTGCTGTAGTGTGTACGGCATAAAAGCTCTTCTTAGGAGGGGCCACGACTGTGGCGTGGCTAGATGAGAGAATGACATTGCTTATGGCACGTTTATTTGAACGTCCTTTTTGCATGCAACGCACTTTCACATCCTGTGCTTGCTTCTCGTTCATCCCCACTGTTTGACCTCGACTATGTTTTTAAATCAGTGCATTCCTAAATGCATTGCGGAGTGCAGTTGTGTGCATGTTTCAACACACGATGTCGCAAGGAAAGAGAAAAGTTTTTAATATTGAAGAAAAATCAAATAATAGGGAGATTAGAAAATGGTGAATCAAATAAAGACATAGCGAAGGAATATGGTGTAGTACACTCAACAGTTTCGACAATTTGGAAGGACAAATAAAAGATAGTCTGTTTTTGAAAAAAATTAGTTAAAAATGAATGGAGCAAGACTATCCAAGTATGACATTGAAGAAACTTTACTATAGTGGTTTAAACAACAAAGAGCAAACAATGTGTCCATCATGGGACCTAGCCAGTGACTTTGCGCGGCATTTGGGTAAGGAAAATTTTGAGTGTTCTTCCTCTTGGATACAACGTTTCTTAGCTTGTTATGATATTGTTAGTGGTAAAATTTGTGGTGAAACAACTGGTGTTCCTGATGGCGTAGCAGAAGAGTGGCTATCAGAGAAATGGTTTGTGTTGTGTGAAGGTTACAAGCCAGATATCTTAAACGCAGACAAAACTGGTTTGTTTTTTGATGTGACCGCAGATAAGAAACTAAAATTTAAAGGTGATCACTGTTCGGGTGGTAAGAACACATTTCGGGTGGTTAGATGTCTAAAGCAAGAATAACAGTTTTAGTTACTGCTAATATGACAGGACCGCATGAAGAAAAACTTTTAGTGATTGGTAAGTCGAAAAAACCGTGATGTTTTAAAAACATTTGTTATCTACCAGCAACATGAAAACAACAAAAAATTGTGCATGACATCATAAACCTTTGAAAAATGTTTATGTAGCTGGGATGCTCAGCTGAAGGTAAAAGAAAGCAAAACTCTCCTGTTGGTGGATAGTTAACCTGCTCATCCACTAGTCGCCATTCTGCGATGCATTAAACGTGTGTATTTACCACCAAATGTCACTTCTGTCTTACAGCCTATGGATCAGGGAGTAATAAAGTCCCTTAAAATGCAGTACAGTAAGCTACTAGTGTTATGTATGATACATAACATCAAACAAAGAGAACATAAAGGTTTTACTGTTCTTGATGCAATTCTAATGGTAGCAGAAGCCTGGGAAAACGTTACATCAAAAACAATCACCAATTTTTTTAGACATGCTTGCGTTAGTTTAAAGAACTCTCTTCAATATCCCCATGTGAAAGCGAAGATAACTTTGTTGTAGCAAGATTTTCAACAGCTGATTACAATGATGAAGATGATTATCCTCTGGCTCAGTTAGGCCGTGCGCTTAGTACACCTTTTTCAAGGAGTGAAATAGAAGAGTTAATTGAGGTAGACAACAGTGTTGATGTGTGCGCGTCAGCAAATAACGATATTTTAGTCTAGCTCAAGGTCGAAACAGTGCTGACGATGGAGATGAACAAGATCCATTTATTTTTCCATCACTAAACAATGCTCTTCGTGCATTTACAATTCCTCAGAAATTTGTACTATTATGTGACAAACATTGCAAAATGCATACACACGTCTGAAGTGAAAGAAACAGATGGAGATGAAGGACTTTCATTATTTGATTAGCCCTTTCAGGTTGTATCGTGCATACTGTACATACATAGTGTGCTGTAATTTGTGTAAGTGCAACAGCGGTATGTGCAGTATGTGTATAAATAAAGAACACATACATGCTTTTCTTCCTTCATTGTACAGTAATTCTGATAAAATTGTTGTGCATTTGTTTGAAATGTATTGGGGTGTACACTTTTGGCTTATGTTCGAGTGTAACCACCCCCTACATTTGGCTTTTGGTAATGGGAAAAATTCAATTTTGCCAAAAATACGTATTGACAGGCCATGATGATAAAAACACTCCAAAGTAAAATATCTCATTACAATCACTTTTAATATAAGTAAAATATGTAAAAGCTTACCAGTCATCAAACCAGTACAAGAAATAGAAAATAATGCTTATTAAAAAAAAATTGTTGTGTCAATTATTTATCACTTGAATGAGACTCCCCAGTAAAATGATCCTCATGAACATTTGCTTCAGTAACGGAAAAATTACTGGCTGCAGCACAATTGTTGTGCATTTTTGCATACGAAACCACCATTAGTTTAAAATTCACATCATAACTACGATGTTCAAATTTTCTTAGTTGCGACGCCGATGAACCTTTTTTTTTTCAATGTGGTCACTAATAATTAATTAACACATGCTCATTTACCAATACGTTAGATACAAAACCGAAAAACAACTTCGACCAGTAGTAAACAAAGTACAGAAAAATAAATTAGAAGTCATAAATACAGCTGCTATGTCGTACTCACTACCCTAGACATATTCACTCTGGAAATGTTGAACGTCAGCTCTAAAGTTGGTCATCAAACAATTTTGATCACTCGTGTTCATAGACATGATGTCATTTTGGTGATCACGTAGCTGCTCTAGATCACAAGATGTTTAGTTTACTACCACGTTACAATTGTATCTTTGGTAAACGCAACCTAACCAAACTACCGCATGTAGTGTAATGTAATTCACTGACCCATTTATGCGTATTTAATACTTGTACCAATATTTTAGCGGTGTGTGCTGGGTTAATCCATTGTCTGTTAAAAATGTATTTTATAAGAGACTTTGCAGGTGTCTTGTAAGTTTGGTTTTATTTTTATATCTTTAGACAAGAAATGCAACTTATTACACAAAGGTCCTTGTCAGAACCAAAAGTGCAGTGGTGGGGTAGTTCACTCGGTGAACGTCACGTTAAATGAAGCCATAATTGTATTTGCTATCCAGTTACATCATATGTCTGGAATAATTTTTAACTATATTCACAATGACAAAAAATGCACTTTGTAATTATTGTGGAGCGTGAATTTCCGGTGATGTAATTAAAAACGCTTTTAACAAGAAAAAAAACATGATGCGTAACTTAAACATGTCTCTCTCACATTAAAAAGTGTGTTTCCCTGCACAAATTTCTAAATCTTTTGTTCCAGTGGCAAAACTATAACTGGATCTGAAAACTGAGAATTGAGAACCAAAAATTGGAACCAGAAAAAAGTGAAACCGTCCCATCACTAATTATTACAGATTTTTACGAGTTACAGAAAAATTCTCTTAAAAAATGTAACAAATTTATGTTGGTGTTAAGCACAACAGTATGAGTGTCTAGTTCATAATTTTTGGTGTTTGTAATAAAAACTGTTAGATTGCGGCAAATTTTCAGTACATTGAATTTAACTGGGGTATTTAACTAGCATAGTAATTAAAATCAAATGCAATGCAATTTTTTGTTGAAGTATTAATTTTCAGCAAGAAACTGTAAATGTTCTGTTTTCTTCACATTTTTGTTCTATAAAAAGTGTTTTCAAATATTGCTGTTTTATGGTGCCTTATATTTAATGTAATTAGCATAATTTTTTTTTTTATAGATATCGGAGTACAAGGTTGCGCAGGATTCTGCAAAGAAAGCCCACTCAAATATGTGGGAGTATGGAGATGTGACGGAAGATGATGCCAAGGAGTTTGGCCTCTGAGTGTACAGTCTGTCAAGAAACTTAATTGTCTGAAAACCAGAACACTCATCTATCTTCCCACAATTTGGGGAGTTCAAGTCAACAAAGTTGCAGCAGTTGTAGTTAAGGGGATTTTCACATTAAAATTTTGCTATCAAGGTGTCATTTGCTGAACAAATAATGGCATCATTTCGTAATTAGAGAAATTGCGACTGAGTAGCAACACAATTTTTCAACCACATATTACTTAAAAATAAATTAAATTTCTTAGCTTTAGAACAGAATTTGCTGTTATTATTTCCTTGGATTAACTTCAAAATATGCAATTACCAAATTATTGAATGTAAGGTTTATTGACATCTGGCATGCAGAATACGATTACAAAAATTTCTGGTACTTCTTTTAATGAAAATCAGTTAAAACTCAACCCATGCAGATTTCTCATCAATTGTTTTCACGTAGGTCATGTACAATATGGTGTGGATGTGGTAGCACCATGAGATTACTGTAGCCAGCATTTATGTATTGGCTTTCTCGTGCTGTTCTGGTAAAGTATTTTCATTCACACACAATTGTTGCAGTCTTGTAGTTTGTCTAACAGGTATCGGTATGCAACGTGTTGGATGACTTGAGAAATTCTTTTGAACATTCATGATATGTTAATGTTGGCAACGTATTTTACCAGATGCTGGAGCATTACCATATCTGGACCCTTATCTTCGATTCTCCACTCTGGTCTTCACAAATTCACAAAACAAGTACATACACTAAATAATTTTCATTTGCAAGTCTTAAAAATGTATGTGGCTTGTTGTATAGACCAAGTACAGGTATAGGCTGTTCACTGTTAATTGAGCACTTTTGAAAGCCCTGCTTAGGAACTACTTTCACTTCTCATTTTATATCCCTCTACCATATGTAAAATGACCATTGCGTCAGACCTGATCACTTTATTCATGTTTTATACAAGTGATACAGTGCAATTGTTAGGAATGCAGATGTGTTAATGTGCAAATTCACTCTCTTAATTGTATAAGGCAAGAATTATTAACTTCATTGGCCATAGATTTAAACATTATATTTGCAATACAACGTTAAGTGTAAAGAAATATTTTTCTTAGTTCGCTACCAACTTAACTAAAAGTGGGCAATGTAATATATACACCAATGAGCCATTCATTATGACCACCTACCTAATACGGTGTAGGACCACCTTTAGCCAGCAGAACCACGGCCACTCAGCGAGGCATCGATTCAGGAGGTGGCAGAATGTATCCTGGGGTATCTGCTTACCACAAACGCAGTAGCAGGTCCTCTTAGACGTACAGTGTGGGGCGATGGTGATTTAGCCCAAACCTGCTTTCCAAGTCGAACCACAAATGTTCATTTGGGGTCAAATTCGGGCTATTTGGGGGCCAGGGTTTTAATAAAAATTCATAGTCATGTTCCTTAAACTAGTCCTTCACAATCCTGGCAGTATGGCATGCCACGTTGTCCTATTGGAAGTGGCAGTTGACAGCCAGGAACACTGTTGACGTGAAGGGATGAACTTGATCCCCAATAATGTCCGCATACCAAACGGCTGTTGGGGATTAGTGTACCGGAATAATGGGCCTCGATGTTACCCATGAAAACATTGCCCAGATCATCACACCACGAGAGCAACCAAGATGGGCTGTTTCAGAGATGCTGGTACCAAGGCGCCGTGCCATCACAATCTGACCTCTGTCAAACTCGCATGTATCAGCTGCTTCTGCTATTCGGATGTCGTAGACACTACTAACAATGAGCATGTAGATCTTTCCTATGTATACCATGCTGCCAGCTCATCCCTTTTAACCATCTGCGCAAAGATTTTCCATGGTCAGGGTGATCATAATTTAATGTCATCGATGTATGTAACTATGAACAGTGATTTTTTTTCACAGGTTTATTTTAAAAGTGCTTACTTTACCACGGACAGTCGTAGATGCATACAAAGTTTTGATTGGTAAAAGTTAAATGCACCGGCATATTTTGGTGCATATTTCTTAATGCTGTTCAGTGGTTCACAGACTCCAGTATCTAAGTACCTTTTTGGCTTGGTAATCTAAAGAGGTAACAATGCAGGTTGTGTAACATGTGTGATTTGATTGTACTTGTGTGTCCTGGCAAATTTTTTTTTTGTTAAGTGGAAGGAAAAGTTTTTTGAAATGACTAAGTTTTTATATTTTGGCCTTCTTGTATTACATTATTTTTATGCATGTGAATGTTTTTTATTGTAATTTCCCTTTCTTTGTTATTACAGTGTAACGAATATGATGGTAAATAAATAATACTTGGAATTACGGTTTTTAAAATACAATTACTTAAGAGGTTGTTTATTGTTACATGTGTACAAGTAAGTTTTGATTAATTATTTTACAGATCGTACATAACGCAAAGTGATTTTTGAAATTCGAACTTGATTGAAATGTGGAATTTGGGTGCCACTGTTATTTTAGACCCACAAACTATGCAAGCAGTTATAATATAGGCTATTCACGATAAAGTCAGCACTTTTGAAAGCCATATCATTTTGAATAATAGTCAATAATTATATTCTATTTTAGCTTTAGACGTTAATTTCAGAGTGCGGTGGAATATACATACTGTATTTATTGCTTTCATGGCAATATTTATTTTAAAAAAGTTGGTTGAAGGATAAGAAATGGCTGAAAGGAATAATTAGCTTGGGCTTCAAATGTGCTCACTTTACCATAAACAGCCTATACCTTTGTTGTAGGACCATAAATAGATTTTCTGTGACTGTATAATAAACAGTTAAACAATTTATTAGCACTTTTATAAGTTGTGTAGTGACACATTCTTGGAATGTCAATTCAGTTTGATAATGTTTTGCCTTTTTTTTTCCTTCTGATCCTTGGGAGTTCAAATGTTGGTGAAAATGGTGTGAATGCAAGGTTTATTTGCAAGAAGAAATTTATTTAAGTTACACTTAATGCAGACCGTAGATAAAAAAAAAAATACTGGGAATAAATAGTGAAACACACTTTCATAATTTTAAGTAAACTTCAATGCCAAAAATCCACAAAATTATATATTAACAAAAAGCAGTTTCAAAATTTTAGCAAAATATAATACCTGCTATGCTATTTCTGTTTGAATAATTTTCCGATGTTCCCATAAGCGACAAATTCCCACTTAATAAATTTTGGGGACAGTTTTTGTTGTTAATACCATGTTACCTTTATCCACATATTCTTAATATTTAACTTTGATAATGTAGTGTATTTTAAATATTGAAATTAAATTACAAAATTTCAGAGTCCTTTTACTTCTTAGAAATCTAATTTATTTGATTTATTTAGAAAACTGCTTTGATGTTCACACATTTTTATGACTAAAATCAAAATTATGTTCAACTTTACAGAATACAATATGTTGCCTTGGTTTTTATGCAGTTAATATTTTGCAAGATTAATGAACAGACTATCTAAGTCATTGGATAATGAGATGATTAACCACTGAACAATGGAAGGAAGCTAGCCAGCTGGCTAAGGTGCGAAGAGATACAGGAATGCTATCTTACTGTTGATATGCCAATGTAAATTATAATGAGGTATGACCTAAAAATATCCTGGTCCAGCTTTATGCTTGTCAGTGTAATAGTTTGGTACAGTAAAGTTCCTCATGCAAGTAGTTAACCATTCTGTTTGTTTGTGTAATGTGTTTACTTATGGCTTTACTAGTGTTACGTGGCAAAATGTGGTGATATTATGTTGTGACTGTACTTTATAAATGCTATCGTTTCATTTGTCCATTCACTTAAGACTGTGTGCTGCTTGCTATACTTGTTATGGAGAAGCCCACCCACTCTGTAGTGGGGGAAACAGTTTTGATATTGATGGCATTTTGTTATTTGCCTTTTCTCTGCTCTTCACTGCCTGTATCATTATGTGCAATGATTTATACCCTTGTTGAAATACATATTAGTATTATGATATTTATTTCAGGATGATGTGTTATTTTGTGATAAGTGTTAAATTTGATTGTTGGATATAATGTACTTTAAATTTGATTGTTGGGTATAATGTACTTTATAGAATTTATTTTTTCTATTGTTTATCATTTTATATGAATTGGTGCGTGTGTTTTTCTTCCATTGAGTTATTGATTTGCAGTACGTACCATTTGTTCAATGCTCGTGTAGGTTTCGATAAATAAATCAACATTGTAAACCAATGATTCTTAACTATAGATAATTTAAAATATATTACTGAACAATTGTGTGTGAATTTTAAGCAGTATGAAGCAGAAAGTAATGTGTGTATATTATGCTTATGTAATGTAAACTGAATGTAAAGATTTCTTTGCTCAATTTTGTTTTCAGAACTTGTGAATAACTATTTATCTTGTACATCAAAGCATGTAATGCAAGACTATGTCCCTATAATGTATCCTACCATATTTTTAAAACTGTTCAGAGCTATCTGCTTTGCTCGACCAAGCGTTTACTTTGATGAACAAACCTGTCTATGAATGAAATTGTGTTTGATGTGCATAGATGGATGAAAGGAGATGCGTGAAGAAATATTTTGTGTTATAATACTAGAGTGCAGGTCATGGTTATAGAAAGATGGGTGCCGATTTGAGAGGTTTTATTTGCTTACCACCTTGCTCATATTTAATCTAAATAATTNTAAGTTTTCCCTGTATTCTACCCTTGTAATACCACCTTGCTCATATTTAATCTAAATAATTAACGTAGAAATTATCAAGTGCATAATTGTGTACGCTCAGTGATTGTTTACGAATTTTGAATGAAGGTGTTAACACAATTGCTGTGTTTGACTCTGCACGACATGTGATGTGGCAAGTATTCTTGCAGCTGCACGTCTTGTAACAGAAATTTGCACCATACATGATCTGTTGTGCAGACCAAGTACGTAATCTTCCAGCATTAAATGTTGTTTTTTAAAGTTGTTAGAGTGGTTAACACTCATATGAGACTGGTATTTTGACAGTGACTGAAACTGAAAACATATATTAATATATACATATTTTTGTCTATACACTTTTTAATCATGAAGTTTTTGATTTGGAGTACAGAATATGTGTTGCAGTTCAAAACTTGAGATTTTTTTTTTTTTAGAAAATTTTGGCAGACTTTTTTGTGGATGTGGGAACTGTGTTACAACAGATTACCAATAAAACTGTTTTGAGAAAACTTGCTTACTGTTTTATTAAAATGCTACCCTCATGATGCACAGTGTGGAAGTTATTTTCTTGGGGCTGATATTCTGATATGATTAGTCTGTTGTTTGACATGTTATTGTGTAGCCCATGTTTATGAAGCACTGAGATTTCTCTTGTAAAAGCGAAATTATTCTGAAGCTCAGGTGTATGTATCTGGTTATTCATGGCATCCTGTGCTGAAAGCACTGTGTTAAAAGTGGTGAACACTTTTCTAGAGTGACAATTCATTATAGTCAAAAACATTAATGCAGCACAGTCTAGTACTTGTCAAGAGAGAGACACACACACACGCACGCGCGCACGCGCGCGCGCACACACACACACACACACAC
>NQII01001618.1:126678-137888 GCA_002778355.1 Clitarchus hookeri
CACACACACACACACACACACACACACACACACACACACACACACACACACACAATTGCTATGTTTTGCAGGTTAAGCCAGTTTCATCGGGGGGCGAGTTGTAAGACACTGCCAATGTTTGATAGTATGTAGTATGGTGCGGTGGTGATTCGTAATTGAGACAAATCTGTCATGGTCAGAGAATGCAGGTTTGATGACGTCAACGCTTCATCCCTGGCTTGTGGTGATATTGAGCTTAGGCCTTGTGGGGATAGGCCTAACTTAAGGCAGGACAGAAGAAAAGTTGCGTGTTTTGAGGCAGCTGACATTTTTTTTAACATGGTACAGTAGAACCCCGCTAATCCGGCTGTCCGGTTAATCCAGCTAATCAGGAGTGCCATCTGACTGAGGACAGGCACGGGCCTGCGCCTAGCCGATTTTCAGTCACTAGCGTAAACAAAAGCTCGGTAGACCTTTGAGTTTTGACGAGTGTATTTTCGAGCTCTTTTATTCTAATGTTGTAGTGTGTCCGGCTAACTGCGAGGTTTTATAAATGTTCATTATGGCAACACAGAAACTTAAAAATATCACACTGTCTTTGGAGGTGAAATTAGAAGTGCTTGCAAGATTAGACAAAGGAGAATCTCTACAGAAAGTAGCAAGTGAAGTGGGAGTGGGAAAGACTGGAGAAAAAATAAAAAGATCTACAAAGCAAGGCACGGTTGATTAGGAATGAAAATAGTCTGAAAGTTCGGAAAACTTTAAAAAAACCGAAATCTGAACTTTTAGATATTGCTTTGTGGTTATGGTTTGAGAGAGAAAGAAGAAAAGGAACTCCATTATCTGGCCCAATTTTAAAAGAAAAGGCCGTTACCTTAAATAAAAAATTGGGAGAAGACGACAAGTTTACAGCAAGTGAAGGCCGGCTAGACCGCTGGAAGAAACGCCATGGCATCAGAAATGTAATTATTTCAGGCGAGAAACTGTTTGCTGATGAGACAGCTTCAACTGGATTCGTTTCTAAGTTTGAGTCTTTGGTCCAGAAAAATAATTTAACTCCTGATCAAGTGTATGACATTGATGAGACAGGGTTAAATTATAAGTTGCTACCAACAAGAACGCTGGCTGCACAGGGAGAAGCTGTAAAAGGCATTAAACTTGCTAAGGACAGGCTGACTATTGCTGCATGTAGCAATGCTAGCTGATGTCATAAATTGCCCCTGTTTATAATATCAAAATCTAAAAAACCAAGAGCTTTTAAAAATATTAATATGTCCTCACTACCGGCTTACTATTGAAATCAAAAATCAGCTTGGATGGACTGCTTCCATTTCAAAACTTATTTTTTTGACCAGTTTGTTCCTCAAGTTGAAAAAAATTTAAAAGTTAAAAATCTTCCACGTGCTATATTGTTGCTAGATAATGCACCGTCTCATCTGTCTGAAAATGAAATGGTAAAGGGAGAAATTAAAGCTGTATTTCTTCCTGCTAACGTTACTTTGCTTATCCAACCTATGGATCAAGGTGTGTTCGAGTGGCTAAAGAGACGATATCGCCGAAAATATATTGGATCAATATTAGAGAAGACCGAAGAAGGCTGCAATCTCTTTGAAGCTATGAAAACAGTAAATATTAAAGATGTCATTTATACGATTGCTGATGCTTGGGCAGAATTAGAAAGTTCAACGCTCAAAAAATCTTGGCAGAAACTTTGGCCGACAATGGAGATAGAGTATTATCAAAACAACGACAATGACACTCCAGCAATTGTGGAACAAATTCAAATATTACACCCAGAAATTCAATCCACTGACGTATGTGCGTGGATAAACAATGTAGACTGATAGTATGGAAGAGGACTTGGATAACGACCAAATCATCTCTGCCGTAACACAAACTACAGACGACAGCGAGAAGGACGAAGATGACGAAGATAGTGAAGCTCTGCCTGGCCGTATATCACATGCAGACGCAAAGAAGGCTTTTGACACGGCACTTCAGTACCTCGAGCAGAACGCGTCTTCCACACCAATGGATATATTGTGGGTGAGGAAATGGAGAGAGATTGCGGCAAAATATAGATTGTCATCATCTAAACAGACGAGCATTACTGATTTCTTTCGTTTTTAGTGAATTGTTTTAATTTCGTACACATGTATGTATGTACATTGTAGTAACATAATTTTTAAGGCCTGTAAATACGTATTATTATTTCTGTTGCCATAATTTTTATTTTATTTTTGTGAATTTTATTTAAAGCTAATGTGTAAATAAATGTTTTATTTTATTATATATAGTACTTACGTATATTCATAATTTAATGTATGTAAAATAAATTATTTTCCGCCTATAATCTGACTTTTTTGTGCCTCCCCGATAATCCGTCCTTTTCAGTGATCCGGCCATGCCGCTGGTCCCGTAAAGGACAGATTAGCGAGGTTCTACTGTACAAATATTTTTTGAGCCAGAACTTGTATTTCTGCNCCGCTGGTCCCGTAAAGGACAGATTAGCGAGGTTCTACTGTACAAATATTTTTTGAGCCAGAACTTGTATTTCTGCGGTGTCAGATATGTTGCCATAGAGATAGATAGAGAGATAGAGATAGATAGAGAGAGAGAGAGAGGTAGAGAGATAGATATATAGAGAGGTAGAGAGATAGATATATAGAGAGGTAGAGAGATAGATATATAGATATAGATATAGATATATAGAGATAGATATATAGAGAGCGATATATAGAGAGAGATAGATAGATATATAGAGAGAGAGAGAGATAGATAGAGAGATATAGATAAATAGATAGATATAGAGAGAGAGATATATATACACACACACACACATATATATATATATATATATATATATATATATATATATATTGATGATAAGATATTTANCTTATGTCAGTTTTATTTTAATAAAAAGGTCATGTGAATACTATATCCTGTTTTCATTGCATTTTCAAGAAATTATATTGTAAAACCATACAAGACCCGCAGTTTTATTGTACATTGAACTATCGATACCTTTAACTGTTGCTTGAGCACTAGAATTTTTGTATATTTGGCAGCATTTGCGTATAGTGTAGTTTGTTAGTAGCGCCTAGCGCCGTAGTGGAACATTTTTCTGAGCAAAACTGTTGAAATGTTTTGTTCACTATCTAGTAAACATGATTTTTTTCGTTTAATTAATTCTTGTAAATTCATGATGTTATCCTAATACGTTATGTGTTTTTGTTTGTAAGATATAAGACAATTGGAACACATTCATTGTTAATCTTTGCAATTATAAATAGTGCAAAGAGAAACGATGCTGGCAGCGGTGTTGCCAGTTACTTCAGCGCAGGCGCAGTGGCAGGTCAAAGAAAACTGTTTTAACTAATACATATATGGAACAGCGGCAGTAAGCATTTGTAATATTGTCATTATTATTGCACATTTTATATTAAACGTTCTCGGCAAGCTAAGTGATTGAGAGGGTTAAAATTTTTTGGTTACTATTTTGTTATTCTGGTGTGGCATGTGGCAGTATTAGGAAAACCCCTAAACTTACTACGTGGAATATGAATTGTGCCCATGGCAGCAATATGGCTTGGGAAGTGTGCCTGTTATAGATAATTGTGATCACCTATACAGTATTACGCTTCGCATGATTTTAAATTGTGAAACTTAAAAATTTTTAATTAGAAAAAAAAAAGCCTTTGATTGTGAAAGAATGGGACAAACAACGACTGACGAGAATCATTAAACGTGACAGACGTGCAACCCTTTCTCAAATTGGCGCAGATTGGATTTGTGGACTGCCCTGCAGGATTCATGGTGTGAATTGCCTCCTGCATACCTTCAGACATTAGTCTAGTCAATGCCACGTCGTCTTGCGGCACTTCTGCGTGCTTGGGGGCCCTACACAATATTAGGCAGGTGTACCAGTTTTTTTGGCTCTTCAGTGTATTTTCGCATCATTCACCGACGGCTTATTGTGGCGGTAGGTAGATACTTTATAATTTCGCTGATGAACAAAAGGGCTTAAATAGCCTTGTTATAAATCACCATGGCCACTCCTTTGTGTCTCCTCCAATTTAGCATACCGCAATAAATCGTCCTTGAACAGAAAGTGTGGGAAAGGCCTTACATGCCCAATTCAACTGATTCTCATAGGCAACTGCAACAGTATAATCATTTGGAACTCCTTGTCTGCCATGGGCGGATCTAAATGGCGTGTGCACTCGAAAATTTGTGTCAAATGAGCTTCCAAGGAAACACCTTCACCTGGGTAAAATTTACCACTATGAATCTGAGCCCTAAGGAGACCTTGAACCTCACGATTCCAAAAAGTATCTCAAAGGCCTGTTTGAACTGTTCGTATGTTGAAATTGCATCATTTTCAATTTACCACCAATGCAGCGCACTGTCTTTAAGTACTAGATCCAAATTATGTAATTTTTCACTACTGCTGAACTTTCACACTGTGAAGTAACTCTCTAGTCTTCGTATGAACGAAATGGGATTTTCTAAATCGCAACATGGTATTCAGGCAGTATCTCCATAAGATTTCGAGGATAACTGGAGTGCGAGCAACATTGCGAAGATGGAAATGATTGTATTTTTATTGTATCCTCAGGGACATCATTAAAAATTGTAGGAGGTTCTAACCTGAGTGAAGACACTGCATTCGCTGATTCATCATATCTTTGGTTTATTGACTATTTGTGTGAATGCGTTTTTTAACTCATTAACTTCGAACTTAACATGTGTAAAAATGTTTTAAGAGCATTAATTTCAATACTCGCATTCTGAATGCGAGCAACACAGTCATCTGTAGCGGTGAGAAACTGATCTAAAATGTTTCTAATCACAGGATTTACTTCCTCTATCACTTCAGACACGACATTTGTTTTACAAACGGCCAGTTGTGACTGCAATTATGATTTTAGATCATTTTGTCCAGCCTTCAACCTGGACTGCAGTGCTGCTTGTCCCGTCTCTAACCTGGACTCGACTTTGGATACTAGTTCTGCTTGTACAGCCTCAAACCTGGAGTGTAGTTCTGTTTGTCCGGTCTCAAACCTGGACTGCAGTGCTGCTTGTCCCGTCTCTAACCTGGATTCCATGCATTGTAACATTTACAAAACTGCTTGTATTGGGATTGCATAACTGGTGTTGTATCACTAAATGTCTGTGGTGGTATATGACCCTGAACAACAGACGCTTCTCTGACCACTTCTGGATTCACAACATCGCCCTCTCTTATGGGAAATATTCCAGTCACTAGCCATCTTCTACCTCCGATTTCCTGCTCGGGGTTATTAATATTACCGGCCAAATCATCTGAATCTTCATAATTTAATAAATGTGGAAGCTCCTGGTCATTAGCAATAATTATAACAATGGTAAACAAGCAAGCAATACTGGAATTCCTTCATGACTTTTAAATGTAATACTTCTGTCTTTTTTCACATTCTTTGGCCCCACTTTGGACGCCAGCTGTATGGGAACCAGAATTTATAGGTCCATCTGAATACTCTAAATAAGCAATACTTCATATATCCAAATTATATTGCATTTTTAAATATGTATTTCCCAAATATAATTAAAAATTTTGTCCAAGTCGTATGTATGGTTGCACAGGTATGTACTTCAATAAATAATTAAGTTCCGGCTAGATTTAATTAAAGAGTATTGCTTTCTCAGACCTCTGAGGTGAAATTGGACACAAAGTACGAAAGAATTCTTAATTTAGAGTATAATGTGAAATCAACTTACCAACCGAGTGGCAGAGATGTTGTTTGAAAACAATATTTATACATACTAAATCATATTCTATAATTTATCAGATTGGAGTAAGCCTTGAATTTTAAAATAAAAAAATTAATTTCCATTTAGTGAAAAGAAACTGCTGCCATTCAAAATCAACAAACTCCCTGGCAACTTATAAAACGAGGTTGGCTCACAGAATAAAAATGAATAAACTATATCACATAATGGAAACGATCATTGGCTGTATAATGTGGCGCTACAAATAAAAATGTATGACAAACTGCCTATATCGGCTTACAAAAACTACAATTTAGTTGACGTATATCACAATGATCACCACAGGCCGTGAGAATTGTGCATCACAGCCTATATACATGTTTTGAAATAGGCGCACAATACTAACCATCCCTCATTACGTCACTCTTCTCCGCCATGTGAAACGCAACCCCTCCCTCCCTCCACGCATCAAGCTGCGCGGTTTGATTGCCAGTAACAGAGTAGACAAATACACAGACACGAAATGGCGCCGCGGTTACTTTTATGAGCACGTACCCACTCTGTGATTGGTTACTCGAGTCTGTGGGAACTCTGGCCTTGTGACTCATTGGCTTGTGCATGCTGTGAAAGGTTCCCTAATGTCTGGGTTGCTGGCTGCCAAGTAGGTTACCAGGTGCTGACTGGCGAACGGCTTCCCAACATTTTGCTGGCCAGTGACGACGCCATTTCGCTAGAGTTCGTGGCATAGGTGAATGTTTCACCTCTGTATTCTTAAGTACTCTTTGGTTTCGTGTTGTATCACGCAGAAGTGACACAGCCGTCCGTCTTGAACGTAGAATTCTTTGCTAAAAAATGTCATATGCATATTCGCACGCGGAATACGCAAATATGTCGAGTGTTCAGGGCTTCTGCAATGGTAATGCGCCTGCTACTGTTGAAGAATACGGTCGGCGCTTTCCAAAGTGTTGAGTTCCAGATCGTAGAGTGTTTTCCAGACTGTACAATCCTGCATTACATGAAAGTAGTAAGCTCCTCAGTGCTCATTTGGCATCAGAACGAGACCTTCAACATGATTTTCAGTATGACGAACGCATTCTCGACATTATCCAGTGTAGCCTCACAACTATCATGCGTGTTTCACAAAGACGTTTATGGAGAACACTGAACACTGCATAATGAAAGCTTGTACGCTTCTCACCCACAGCTTGTGCAACATCTTCACATAAGGGACAGTGATATTCTCCTCGAGTTCTGTCAATGGCTAATTGCGAATCGGTAAGTTCTTCACACATTGCTGTTTGCTAATAAAACCACATTTACCCGGGATGTGGTCAACAATACACGTTACAGTCATCGATGCTCGCAAGAGAATCCACGTACTACAATGGAAGCAAATTTCCAAGTTCCTTTCTCCATCGATGTCTGGTGCGTTATGATTAATGACCCGTTGATCGGTCACGTTATTTTACGCTATCGAATGACAGGACACAATTATTTGCAGTTTTTGTGCGGCGTACATTACAGAAACGACTAGAGCGAGTGAAGATATTTGGGCTGTTCTTAACATCGAGGTCTTGAGACCCAATGAGGGTGAAGCGAGATGAGTATGGAGCAGCGCCGGAATGAAAGGGAGGGGGAAAAGGGAGATCTCCGAGAAAAACCCGCTGACCAGTGGATTGTCCGGCACGATTCAGAAACAACTAGAGGATATTCCTTTAACCACAAGGATAGCTATGTACTTTCATCACGACGGGGTGTCTCCGCATTCTATCAGACTTGTGAAGCAATGTCTCTCCCGCATGTTCCCTCATTAGTAGAGGCATGCAAAATTAGCGTTATTTTTGGCAGCACGCTAGATTTCATATCTCTATATACATTAGATTCGGTGTCATTTGTTAATTGACTTCTGCAAAAGCGAGGAGCCACAGCCACATTTGATTAGGCGAGACGTGATTGGTATATTTTATCGTTACTATTTTCCGATTGGTTTAAGGCCACCCACGGCGTGTCAAACCTACTGTAGTCCAATGACAAGAGCAGTACAAACACGCATGTCTTTGAAGTCTATTCTGTCTTCAAATGCGAATGTTGCAGGTCTATACTAATTGGTGGATTGGTTGTGGTGGTCCTATTAACTGACCACCACTATCTCGATACCTATCCCCGTTAGATTTTTGTTTAAGAGTGAAGTGTACAAACGAATGGTTGCTATATGCTGTTCACGGTTATTTAAGCACATTTGAGATCAACCTTTGAAAAATGTCACTTACCCAACCTGCATTTATTTTGACGGGCACACGGACTGACGTGCTCCCACTAAAGTTGGTAGCGACGGGGGGAAATTAGTTCCATGTCATAACGTAGAATTAATAGTGTTAGGTGAACATTTGTGACTACCGAAATTATTTCTTTTGTTTTCGTGTTCTTAATTCATATAAGTGTAATAATTAGCAAAATTGCAAACTATATACTTTTATAATAATTCCACAGTTTGACTTGGCCAACTTATGAATAAAGTGATCAGAGCCGTGCCAATGTTTATTTTTCATATGGTGGAATAATACACAATGTGCATACCAGTAGATATTAAGCAGAGCTTTCAAAAGTGCTCAGTTTATCGCGAAAAGCCTATACATGTGATGCAATGCTAGCTCGCGTTATGGATGCTGTCGTCCCCCTAAAGGAACATGCAGATGCACTACGATAAGCTAAATACCATGTTCTCACGAGAGCAGGACACTGCATTGCAGTGGACGGACGAACTCTCGAAATCTTACTTGAAATTGTTGCGCACGCGTCACCGTAAAATGTCATAATTAAAGTAGCTCTACGTTGGAAACCATTTGGGATAGGACACATATGTAGACAAACCTTTTCTTTTTTCTTAAAATTACTTCTCCTTTTACCTCCCGGAATAATAACCTTTACTTCTGCGACATTCTTTATATACCGGTATTGCAAGATAAACAACGCATAACTGCTGACATCAAGATTAAAACATCTGAATAACTTTTATAACAGGACGTTAATATATGGAAAAATGAGACTGGAGTGTGTTTAATTCACTTCCGTACTTTTTATTTAAATTTCTCTAAAATGTTCTGGAATAATAGTTCTTAAACTGTGCAGGGCCGGCATAACCTTTTCGTTCTTGAAGGATGGACGCAGAAATTCCTCTTTTAGTTAAACATTTAAACTTCTGAAATGTGAGAACATATACAACGTCTTTGTGATGAAATTTCACGCAAAAATTTGGCATGACGACTTTTCTGGTACCGCAAAGGTATCAGGGCTTTAGAAAAGTCGAGAGTAACTGTGCATGGGTTATACACTGAGGTGACAAAAGTCATGGGATAGCAATATGTAAATATACAGAGGGCAGTAGTATCGCGTACAAAATGTATTAATGGGCAGTGCATTGGTTGGGCTTTCATTTGTAGTCAAGTGATTCACGTGAAAAAGTTTCTGACGTGATTATGGCCGCACGACGGGAATTAAGAGACTTTTAACGCGGAATGGTAGTTCGAGCNGTGAAAAAGTTTCTGACGTGATTATGGCCGCACGACGGGAATTAAGAGACTTTTAACGCGGAATGGTAGTTCGAGCTAGACGCATGGGACATTCCATTTCGGAAATTGTTAGGGAATTCAACATTCTGACATCCACAGTGTCAAGAGTGTGCCGAGAATACCCAATTTCAGGCATAACCTCCCACCATGGACAACGCAGTGGCCGACCGCCTGCACTTAATGACAGAGACCAACGACGTATGCTCAGAATGATCAGTGTTAACAGACAAGCAACACTGCGTGAAATAACCGCAGGAATCAATGTGGGACGTACGACGGATGTGTCCATTAGGACAGTGCGGTGAACTTTGACTGTACTGGGCTATGCCAGCAGAAGACCAACTCGAGTGCCTTTACTAACAGCACGACATCACCTGCAGCGCCTCTCCTGGGCTCGTGACCATATAGGTTGGATCCTAGACGACTTGAAAACCGTGGCTTGGTCAGATGAGTCCCGATTTCAGTTATTAAGAGCTGATGGTAGGGTTCGAGTATGGCGCAGACCCCACGAATCCATGGACCCAAGTTGTCAACAAGGAACTGTGAAAGCTGGTGGTGGCTCCATAATGGTGTGGGCTGTTTTTACATGGAATGGACTGGGTCCTCTGGTCAAACTGAACCGATCATTGACTGGAAAGGGTTATGTTCAGCTACTTGGAGACCACTTGCAGCCATTCATGGACTTCATGTACCCAAACAACGATGGAATATTTATGGATGACAATGCGCCATGTCACCGGGCCACAACTGTTCGCGATTGGTTTGAAAAAATTTCTGGACAATTCCAGCGAATGATTTGGCCACCAAGATCGCCCGACATGAATCCCATTGATCATTTATGTAACATAATCTAGAAGTCAGTTCATGCACAAACTCCTGCACCGGCAACACTTTCGCAATTATGGACGTCTATAGAGGCAGCATGGCTCAATATTTCTGCCAGGGACTTCCAACGACTTGTTGAATCCATGCCACGTCGAGTTGCTGCACTTCGCCAGGTAAAAGGAGGTCCGACACGATATTAGGAGGTATCCCATGGCTTTTGTCACCTCAGTGTATATGAAACCGTTCAAACTTAAGAAATTCTTCATATTAGCTCTGTATGTCACAACTAGCTTCGAATTGTAATGCCACTTGTTTAATAATGGACGTGAAAGATAGACGGGATCTATGGATGTTGAAAACTTAGTTTTCCGAGACGGCCGCGTCGCAGCGCCTCCCGGGCAGACGCGGCTCAGAGCAAGTAAAGTAGAGAGGTGACACTTATTTTGGAGCTTGAAAATGTAAACAGGTCGCAGTTATATATCCAACATAAGAACATTCGTCAATGCACATAAACACGATTGAAAAGCTATGAATTTAGATATTGTCTACCCTGATGAGACAATCTAGGGAACCCATCTTCGTCAAGGTAAACATAGTTTAGGTAACCCCATTTGTAGTAAGTTTTTTTTTCCTACTGTTCGTCCAGTTGGAAAGTGGTATACATTATTTGGGGGGTTGATTTCCAATTCTTTATAAAAAATTAGGCATTAAAGACTGGCGATCCTCATTTCTTCAAACACTTCTGTATTTTAAACGTCCTTCCAACAAAGCAAAATGAAAATCAACATCTCATCTCGGTACACATAACACCGTGAAAGTCACAAACCACCGAGTGGTACAGGGCAGCAACTGTGCAACTATAAAGTGAAGTTACAAAATTGTCGTGTAATTTGCTATATAATAAAAATGAAATTATGTATCTAGCCATATTGCAGTTACAAACTGAGCTAAGGTATTTGGGTTGTTTCTAGCTGATGTTTTTTAAACATGAATGAATTTCCATTGTATTTTTGGTGTTTGTAACACGACTGCGACCCAAGGAAAATAGTGCATCGGACGGGCCTTATATAGTGCCCCCCCCCC
>NQII01001618.1:137899-201925 GCA_002778355.1 Clitarchus hookeri
AGGCCGACATGGTACGGTGTCCGTGCCGGGCCAGTAACTGACCAGTCTGCGAGGCCACTGCGGCGGCGGCGAAGACGCGGGCCGCGGTCAAGCGCCGCCACGTAGCACCCGCTCATTGGCCGGCACCGCTGTGCCGCGGAGGGGAAGGAAGCTGAGGCCGTGAGCCGTGCCTTCCCCGGCGTGCTTGCTTGCTGCATCGATCCCGCCCGTGCACGCACGACCCCTCCGGAACACTTCCCCCTTCCCTCATCTAACCTTTCTCTGCGTCCTAGTACCTGCAGCGCACGGCCGTGCATCTCCTGGGCCCTGAGAACACCCACCTCCGCTCAACTGATGAGAAATCGATGAGTTACATTTCTCTTGGCCGTATTTTTACACCGCCAAACAGTATCTCATCCCCCCTCCCCTTGTAATCCTTATACCCGTATCCCCTTCACCAACGCCGTGGTCGCATTAACGTCGGCGTTGCTACAGGTCCGTGCACTCCCCACAACCATCAACATTCATCCTTGTGGCCTGTTCAAGTGCCAACATTTTTTTCTGTCTTTTTAAGACATTTTATGGTTTTGTGGAATAATATAATAAAAAATGAATAAAAATGCCAAATCATTTAAAAAATAACTTTTACCTGCTTTTGAAAATAATTAGAAGAACTTGAACCTAAATTTTGCGCAAAACAAACTTTAAAAAATTATACGAGAACAATGTTTGATTTCAGCAGAAGTGTTTCTTAAAGACTTAGGAACACCAAAAAGAAATTTCTTGGAAGTATGACATTTTGTTTGTATACAACTAGGATTTTACTTCTAGCCGTTTTAAAATTAAATTTTATTTTAAAACTTAAAAAAAGTTTATGGTCGAACCATTAAAAGAATTTACATGAAATGTCTTTATTTTATTCTAATGACATCAACAATTAACTTGAACTGTAGCCGAACAAGCTTATTATGCAAAATTTTGACATTTGTATTGCAAAACATATAAGTTAGAAATTCACATAACTTGGGTACTTAATTTTTGTACATTAATTTGCCTTGTTTTTATATTTGATGTAATACCACAGGATCATAAAATACTCTGAAACTATAGAAACTTATTTTTGGCACTTGAACGCCCTTAAGGAGGGGAGTTGGACGCCATATTGGATTTATATATATTTTTTGCCATTGGTTATGTTTGACATTAATTTGTGAAAATGTGTCTTTGTTAGGGCATTAAATATTATTTAATTATATTTTTCAGGAATTATAACTATTAATACATTTTCATTTATTCCACACGGTTAACCAATGAAGGCACTACGAACACACACACACACATATACACATATATATTNACATTTTCATTTATTCCACACGGTTAACCAATGAAGGCACTACGAACACACACACACACATATACACATATATATTTATTTATATATATATATATTACAGTTATTCAATCATCTGAGTGACGTAATACGCCTTGTTAAAGAAGAAATTTCAATAATAAATGTTGAATACAGTATGTGTCTCAAAAACTGGTATAACTTTTCACGGTTTCTTCACACCTTATGAATTAAACCTTTGGAAACATCCCATGCATGACGTGTTCGATAGCTTCCTGAATAAGTAGTGCATCGCAAGCACTTTATACTTGTACCAACAGAGAATTGACGTATTTTTGGTTAAATTGAACATTTACTTATATTTTATTTATATATTACAATATTTAATTTATAATTAACATGAATAAAACAGAGAGAAATATTCTTTATGCAAAATATTATTTCACTAAGTGCGCACGAATACGGTGCGTCGTCACTTTGTTGTAATTTTCTAGACTTGGTTAAGCNACTAAGTGCGCACGAATACGGTGCGTCGTCACTTTGTTGTAATTTTCTAGACTTGGTTAAGCTATGTGTGCATGAGGCGGAGGGTAGCCCGGAAATAGAAATTAAGCAGGGCTTCAGAAAATTTGGAAGTAACCACGAATGGACTATAACACCACAATTATTTCTATCTCCCCCATAACGTTACTATTTTGGTTCACGATTAACTTAGCACATCATTTGAAAAAGAAAATTCCTGTTCACGAGTTATATACACTGAGGCGACAAAAGTCATGGGATACCTCCTAATATCGTGTCGGACCTCCTTTTGCCCGACGAAGTGCAGCAACTCGACGTGGCATGGATTCAACAAGTCGTTGGAAGTCCCTGGCAGAAATATTGAGCCATGCTGCCTCTATAGACGTCCATAATTGCGAAAGTGTTGCCGGTGCAGGAGTTTGTGCATGAACTGACTTCTAGATTATGTTACATAAATGATCAATGGGATTCATGTCGGGCGATCTTGGTGGCCAAATCATTCGCTGGAATTGTCCAGAAATTTTTTCAAACCAATCGCGAACAGTTGTGGCCCGGTGACATGGCGCATTGTCATCCATAAATATTCCATCGTTGTTTGGGTACATGAAGTCCATGAATGGCTGCAAGTGGTCTCCAAGTAGCTGAACATAACCCTTTCCAGTCAATGATCGGTTCAGTTTGACCAGAGGACCCAGTCCATTCCATGTAAAAACAGCCCACACCATTATGGAGCCACCACCAGCTTTCACAGTTCCTTGTTGACAACTTGGGTCCATGGATTCGTGGGGTCTGCGCCATACTCGAACCCTACCATCAGCTCTTAATAACTGAAATCGGGACTCATCTGACCAAGCCACGGTTTTCAAGTCGTCTAGGATCCAACCTATATGGTCACGAGCCCAGGAGAGGCGCTGCAGGTGATGTCGTGCTGTTAGTAAAGGCACTCGAGTTGGTCTTCTGCTGGCATAGCCCAGTACAGTCAAAGTTCACCGCACTGTCCTAATGGACACATCCGTCGTACGTCCCACATTGATTCCTGCGGTTATTTCACGCAGTGTTGCTTGTCTGTTAACACTGATCATTCTGAGCATACGTCGTTGGTCTCTGTCATTAAGTGCAGGCGGTCGGCCACTGCGTTGTCCATGGTGGGAGGTTATGCCTGAAATTGGGTATTCTCGGCACACTCTTGACACTGTGGATGTCAGAATGTTGAATTCCCTAACAATTTCCGAAATGGAATGTCCCATGCGTCTAGCTCGAACTACCATTCCGCGTTAAAAGTCTCTTAATTCCCGTCGTGCGGCCATAATCACGTCAGAAACTTTTTCACTTGAATCACTTGACTACAAATGAAAGCCCAACCAATGCACTGCTCATTTATACATTTTGTACGCGATACTACTGCCATCTGTATATTTGCATATTGCTATCCCATGACTTTTGTCACCTCTGTGTATTATTAAGTAAACATTCATAACGTTGGCAGCGAATTATGAAAAATAACTCTAAATCTCAACTTAAAAAAATACGTTAAAACTGATAGCCCTTGAAATAAGTTTCTTTTTATTATAGCTCAGGCATTTTATGAAGAATATGTGGTAGTTATATGGACAAATCCATCCAACTTTTTCCGCTTTTCCCCCGGAAGTTTTTCGGAAAAAACGCAAAAAAAATTAATATGAATAAAAACGATGAATCTTACGACAAAAATGCGAAGAAAGAAAATTAAAGAATACATTTTCTGTAACATATCCAAAATTAGCAAAAATCCACCCATAGCTTAGATTTATTTTTTCATTTCTTATCCCCGAAAAATATTAAAGAAATGAATGATTCGAGAATGGCGTGTCTTAAAACCAAAAATTCAAAGAAAAAAATTAAAGAACACAACATTTTCTATAATATAACCAAAATTGGCAAAAAATTCACCCATGATTTTAATTTATTTTCACAGGATTTGTCCCGGAAAAATATTTTAAAATTTATTATTCGAAAACGGCGTGTTTAACAACCAAAAGTGTAAAGAGAATAATTGAAGAACACAACATTTCCTTTTATGTATCCAACATATACAAAAATTCACTCAAAAATTTTTTCTTCCCAAAATATGTCTTTGAAAAACTTCAAAAAAATCAATTTAAATTAATAATTAAAGAAATTTTTATCTTACGACCAAAAATATAACGACAAAAATTTAAAGAAAATAAAAATTTCATGTAATAGATAAAAAATTCTCCAAACTACACCAATAACTTCTATTTAATTTCCCGGAATTAATGCCGGAAAACATTTTAAAAATTAATAAAGGTGCCTAACTAACCGAACACAAATGTAATACTGAATTGTTATTTGTCAATAAATTAGCTTTAGTAGCATGAATCACCGATTAAAGTAGTAAAGTGGTAAAACACTGGACTCACACTCTAGAGGATCCATGTTGAATTCTTGATTCCACCATCCTAAATTTGGCTTTCCATGGTCTCCAGAAATCACTACAGGCAAATGCCATGACCTGATCCCGCCCCCAATCCCTTTTAATTGTTTTCCGTTTTTTTGTAAGTCCCGCTCTGTTAAGGGAAACTCCAAGAAGGAGGTGGTGGGGGTGACAGCCCCCCCCCGAGCCACCAACAACAAAACTACACAATAAACTATATCCCTAAAATAGTAAGGTGAAGCATGTGTGTAGGAGTGTATCTGTAGAATGTTGCCTCAGCATCGTTTTGAGTTGACTGAGTGTCATTGCTAACGGACTTTCATATTCACATGGTTGATATTTTTCCTCCTCCGTAAAGAAGCAGAACACCATCATGAAGAACACAGCCTCGCAGCCCCGGGGCGTGCAGCGAGTCAAGTATTGTGACATTGTCGCCTGTGGTTGTGGCCTCGTGCCGGCGTGTTGCAGTGCCGCTCTAGACTCCAGTCCTGGCTTATGTACCACATTTCTTTATGACGGAATGCAACGAGCTTAATATATGTGATACATGTATATCACGTTTGTTTAACTTTCGCGAAGGACAATGGAGACTGACGTAAAACAATATAATCATAGCGTAATCATAATCATTATTCGTAAACAGTTGGAGTATGCCACGACATTTGTGAAATGCTGCGCTTACGGTTTAATTAAGGAAATGTATTAAAATAAATAGTAGGGATTAAATTACCAATAATAAATGTGTATTTTGTGACGAACATATTAAATCTAAAGAAATTGCTAAATTTACAAAAAAGGGTTTACTTAGGATAAAGCCTGCATCGTGTGATAGGGGAGTCGAGCTTAGTGTATCTAAAGGACAGTATGTACATTCTGATTGCTGAATATTGCCTTCCTCATTGCTATGGAAGAATTTGAAATGTTTGAAGACCAGACTAAAATAATATTGATGAATTAAGGGTCATCATAAAATATATGTACAAGAAAATTTAGGTTAAGTAAAGTTTATGATAAGAATCTCTGAGAATTTTAGTGGTGCGGTGTTGTTCTCAAAAAAACACGGGAATACAAATGTTAACCTCCATGAAAATGTGAGTGATGAAAAAAAACTGCGGTCATAGAAACAGCTGCAAGGATAATTAGAAGTAAATGTAAGTCTTTAGCTCAGGATCTAGGATTTTACCCAACATCTTCTGAATTACAGTCTGCAAGTACATGCTAAGATGATCTGCCTCCATTCCTTATGTCTTTCCTTTGAAATACTTGCCAATAAAAAAGGAGATGACTTAAAATTAGCTAGTATTGGTCAAGCAATCATGCAGAAGTTTCGCCCAAGGGCTTGTCTCTTACCATTTAATTTAAGTCTTGGAGTTTTAACTTCATCATAATTTTGCATCCAAGCGATTAATCTTATCTACTCTGTGCCAACGGGTAACATACGTTTGTTGGTTAATTACATGGCAGTCCAGGATTTCCTAATGACAGGCAGAGTTATTACTCCCTAAATATTCACAGATGGCAAATTACATGAAATCAGATAACGCAATTTACGAATTTGTTGTTTCATGTCACGTAGACTCTGACGTTTTGCAAAATTAATTAATTTTCATTCGCAACCTGAACTCTGAAGGTACCACATCTCGGTGTAATATATGTACATAATTATTCAAGACAATATAACCCAGTCAATTGAAACACCGAGTGACTACCTTATTGTTTACCCTCAACCTTCAAGGCACCTTATAGTCTGTGCCTGGTAAAAATAACTCAGACCCTATGACCCTCACTGTACATCATATCACAAGGAAGCGAATAGCGTCAAGTTGATTTCGCGTCTTTTTGGCATCGGCTGTCTGCGTGACGTCGCAGGGACGTCCGACGCGTCGGAGGGTTACGAGAGAGCGGTTGTCTTAGTTTCACAGAGGGAGAGCATGAGAGAGCGCGAAGCAGTGCTCTCGCCATGTTGTGTGAAATAGTGCCCTTTCGAAACAGCACTCGTTGTATTGAGACACACGGCCAAAATCAATTCACTTAAGAATATTAGTCAGTGTAGCTCAAGGAGTATTTCTGTAATGTCCTTTTTGAGATGTTGCAATGCCTTGCTGTAATTTTCGTACGTATTTACTTAAAAAAAAAAAAAGTTATACATTCACATCAATGACTTAACAACTGACATTAAAAAATAATGTTGGTGTAATGACCGGGTGTTTGCTTCCCACTTCTAATAAGGTCGCCGGTGTGATCTCAACTGTGGGACAAGTGTTATCATTATGTAGTGTGGATTCCCTCGATTTTCTCTCGTCTATCCCACGTCTTCATTCAACCGCTGCTACACTCCTATCTAGCCTCATGCTGACCCTGTGCTGGTCAGGAAAGACAAACCTTAGTCTCATGCCATTCATTCATAGAATTCTGTGCAGAACATGTTGCTGGTTCTAAATTTTCTACAGGATTAACTGAGACATTTTACTTTCATCTTTCATGAGTTGGTACATGAGGGATTAGGAGCTCATTATAAACAAGACGTACTGCCGACTTAAGTCTTTTCGAAATAACTGCGTGACCTTAAACACAGACTTTTAATTTTACTGTTCCCTTGTATTTTCATGTCTTAACATGTAACAAGCTGACGTGCAGAACTGGGTAGTTTCAAGCATCATTATTGCATCAACTGAAAACTTGCACCCTTGTACCTATTGCAAAACTCCTGAAGTGAAATATGTTTGTGCAAATTTAGTTCACTTGTGTATCCGCCTTAAGGCTCGGCTTCACCTATTGTGCAGAAATTCTTCGTTTTCGCGACATGATTTCGGATTCATAGTAATTACTGACAACGCACGATTATAGAACATTTATATTTTACGAGTTGTTTTGAGATATATATATATATATATATATATATAAAAAATCAATAAGTTTCTGTCTCTTTGCAAGCAGGAAATATCACACAGTGAAAATTAGATACAAAAGTATTAAAAAAGTATGAAGTTGAAAATTTTCTATAATAAAACATTTACAATAATGCCCCTGAAACTGAAATTATGACACGAAAACGAAAAATTCCTGCATAATGGGTGAAGCCGAGCCTTAAAATGTTATGCAAATATGAAAGTAGAGTGAATACCTCACACAGTGCTACGGTTGGAAATTATCTCTTACAAACGAACACATACCTGCGAAATCCATACTACACGTAATCAAGTCTAGGTAACAAAAATTGAAATTAGGGAGGGAAATTACATACTTCATATATGTATGACATCACATATGTAGCTGTGTAATAAAAAAAAACCCCTCAAATTCTCTAGAGACAACATTTTTTAATTGTGTGCATTCGAAATATAGGACAAATTTTTTTTTGCTACAAACTGTTAGGATTTTTTTTTTTTTAAGTTTACCCCGATATCCAAGTGACTGAAAGTCTCAAATAAATTTTCTTCTCTAACGCAAAAGAGTCTTGAAGCTTGAAGTTTAATAGCCTAGGTTTACATCTCAACAACTTTTATTCACTAGCGAACCGGCCCAGCTTCGCCTGGGTACAATTGAGTTTTACAGTGATACACTAATAAATAAATTGGGAAAAGACAATTCATTTATGTGAAAACAGAATTATAAAATTATACTATGTTGGTCTAGGTTTTTAACTGATTACGTTAACCCAGAAGGAAGGAAATATTTTTTACCCGATAGCCAAGAAGTAGGGTATTATTTTTGGAGTGTATCTGTGCAACTATCGCGTAATTATCACATTTACGCTTTCGATGTATGAAAATCAAAACGCGAGTTTCGTGAAGCTGTAGCTTTAGAAATAAGTGTACCTACGTACTACTTTTTGCGCTTGGCTGAGGGATCTTAATCGATCACCAAAGTTAAGCAACGTTCCCAGCTGCACAGATTTGGATGGGTGACCGTTTAGTGGCATAACGTCTGAGCGCTTCCGGGCTTCGGAGGGCACGTTAAATATTCGGTCCCGGTTGTTATCGATTGATGGCAGTCGTTAAGACATTTCAGATGTCCTTGGGCGGCCTAATAACCTCTGACACCAGAGGGAAAAAATATTTCGGTCACGTTCCCAGCCGTTGCAGAATTACGTTTCGTTGTTATTCCACAGGACCAGTATAAAAAGTATACTATATCCTATTCCAGGTCCTAAATTACCTACATACCAAGTTTCATCAAAATCCGTTCAACTGTTATAGAGCTGAGTTCGGTCACGTTCCCAGCCGTTGCAGAATTACGTTTTGTTGTTATTCCACGGGACCCGTAAAATTTACCGGGATAAAAAGTATCCTATGTCCTATTCTAGGACCCAAAGTACCTACATACCAAATTTTCATCAAAATCCGCTTAGAATTTATGGAGCTAAGTGGTTACAAACATGCACATACACACACACACACACACAACACACACAGGCTTTCGCATTTATAATATTAGTAGGATATGTGGATCCCTGGGTTATAACAATAACATATTAAAAATTTTAGGTCCGTTATCACAGATAGAACAAATAATTATACTTTTATATTTAAGCTTGTACAGGACATGCATGCTTATATTAAAATACCAGATTACCTTTCCGCGTATAAACATGTGGAATACGGAACCTGCCCAGCAGAGTGCATTCCAGCGCTCTCATCTTTATAGTCGATGAACCGCGAATTTGGTGAATTCCTATGTCAACAATGTTCGCAAATTTCAAGTGTTTGTGCGCGTAAAAGGAAATATGTGTTACTTTTGTAATTCTTGTGTGAATTTTGGCTTACGCATGAATAATGGTAAACATATAATGTTTGTAATAATCTACGCGAGCCATGTTTTGATAACTGTGTTTACTGTGATTGGTCGCTACTGTGGGTTAGGTGGTCCCACATTATCTTATCTTATTCATCACGTCATGTTTATACCAATGGGCCGAATTAAACTGTCAACCACTCATATATTTTTATAGTATGTACACTGAGCCTAATACCAATACAATAAAAAATAATCTTTGCTACAACAAAAATGCATGCATGCAAAAGGAAACTGCACTCAAATTTGACATTATACAAACATTATACTAAGCAGGCATTTCTTTTGTTGAGATGGCAGTTTTGAAATTTACAAACGGGAGTTCTAATAAAAAGTAAAGTAACTATATATATAACTCTGAAACAAGTTGGCAAGAATGACTGTCGTCTAGCCGCAGACACATGACGAAAGGAACGTTAGTCTATGGGTCCCGAGGCTTTAATGAGGCCATTTTATTTCATTTTCTTCTGGGCTCCTCTGAAATGCAACGTCGCTACTTCCCCGCCAGGTATTTGCAAGTCCAAAAATTTTAGCACTCCGTTGTTTTTCTTTTTTATAATTCGCGGAAGGTTGATGGGTGCTGTGGCGTCAGCATTTCTGCTGCAGACACTGAAGGGCGGTCGTGAGGAGGGACGGGCATGCTGCAGCGGGCGTAGGGACTCCCTTTACTGCCACTTTGCTCTCTTGCGTCAGAGCCAGGCTTCCGCCTCGCATACAGGCAACCGTTAACATCATTGGCGGTTGTGAAAAGCTAGCACCCTGCGAAAAGATGGCCAAGTACCATATTCTCATTCGAAGAAAATGGGGAGAAATCACCTTCGCTAAGAGAAGACGCAAAACTTTTTCCTATCGAATATTTTATATTATTTTTTTTGTTTCGTCATTGCCACCATCGTCGTCATCATTACCACTTTTCAGGAATCACAAATCGTTACCATACTAATATTATTTTGAATTTAGATTATTTGTTTTCCTTCTGGGTGAATTCTGAAATATAACTTCGGCTGTAGAAATTCGACGCAATTCCTCCTCATCATGTTTACATTTTATACCAATCAGAATTAACATATTGACTTTTACATTATGGCATCAGGCCCGTATGAACAATATCTCACTTCACAGAGTAAGTTTGTAAAATTCATTCTGAAAGCCCGACAGCTTATAACGTCTTTCGGTGATTATTTCGTATTGCGTATCCAAATCACCAAAAAAACATTATATTACGTATCCAATGATACATAAAATNTCGGTGATTATTTCGTATTGCGTATCCAAATCACCAAAAAAACATTATATTACGTATCCAATGATACATAAAATCAACCCAAAAAGTCGTCTATTTCGTATCCAAACTAAGTCCTTAGAAGGCCAAAACAAATGCAAAATTTCTTCCTGCGTATCCAGCCTGCCTGTAATTACCTGCTTTTTACCAAAAGTTTCTTTGTGCGTATCCACATGAAAAACGACCCGAATTTAAAAGTGGTGGGGTTGCATATCCAAAATGACAGGTGGAAATTGCCACCAAGCCTCATTTGTTCCGATTCGCGTATTCATTTATCTTTTAAAAACATTTATAAAAATACCTAATTGTTTCCTGTAGCGTATCCAAACTGAAAACGGAACAATTGGTTACTTTACCAAAAGTTTCTTTGTGCGTATCCACATGAAAAACGACTTGAATTGAAAAGTGGTGGGTTTGCATATCCAAGACGACAGGTGGAAATTGCCACCAAACTTCATTTGTTCCGATTCACGTATTCATTTATCTTTTAAAAACATTTATAAAAATACCTAATTATTTCCTGTGGCGTATCCAAACTGAAAACGGAACAATTGGTTACTTTACCAAAAGTTTCTTTGTGCGTATCTACATGAAAAACGACTTGAATTGAAAAGCGGTGGGTTTGCATATCCAAGACGACAGGTGGAAATTGCCACAAAACTTCATTTGTTCCGATTCACGTATTCATTTATCTTTTAAAAACATTTATAAAAATACCTAATTATTTCCTGTGGCGTATCCAAACTGAAAACGGAACAATTGGTTACTTTACCAAAAGTTTCTTTGTGCGTATCTACATGAAAAACGACTTGAATTGAAAAGTGGTGGGTTTGCATATCCAAGACGACAGGTGGAAATTGCCACAAAACTTCATTTGTTCCGATTCACGTATTCATTTATCTTTTAAAAACATTTATAAAAATACCTAATTATTTCCTGTGGCGTATCCAAACTGAAAACGGAACAATTGGTTACTTTACCAAAAGTTTCTTTGTGCGTATCTACATGAAAAACGACTTGAATTGAAAAGTGGTGGGTTTGCATATCCAAGACGACAGGTGGAAATTGCCACAAAACTTCATTTGTTCCGATTCACGTATTCATTTATCTTTTAAAAACATTTATAAAAATACCTAATTATTTCCTGTGGCGTATCCAAACTGAAAACGGAACAATTGGTTACTTTACCAAAAGTTTCTTTGTGCGTATCTACATGAAAAACGACTTGAATTGAAAAGTGGTGGGTTTGCATATCCAAGACGACAGGTGGAAATTGCCACAAAACTTCATTTGTTCCGATTCACGTATTCATTTATCTTTTAAAAACATTTATAAAAATACCTAATTATTTCCTGTGGCGTATCCAAACTGAAAACGGAACAATTGGTTACTTTACCAAAAGTTTCTTTGTGCGTATCTACATGAAAAACGACTTGAATTGAAAAGTGGTGGGTTTGCATATCCAAGACGACAGGTGGAAATTGCCACAAAACTTCATTTGTTCCGATTCACGTATTCATTTATCTTTTAAAAACATTTATAAAAATACCTAATTATTTCCTGTGGCGTATCCAAACTGAAAACGGAACAATTGGTTACTTTACCAAAAGTTTCTTTGTGCGTATCTACATGAAAAACGACTTGAATTGAAAAGTGGTGGGTTTGCATATCCAAGACGACAGGTGGAAATTGCCACAAAACTTCATTTGTTCCGATTCACGTATTCATTTATCTTTTAAAAACATTTATAAAAATACCTAATTATTTCCTGTGGCGTATCCAAACTGAAAACGGAACAATTGGTTACTTTACCAAAAGTTTCTTTGTGCGTATCTACATGAAAAACGACTTGAATTGAAAAGTGGTGGGTTTGCATATCCAAGACGACAGGTGGAAATTGCCACAAAACTTCATTTGTTCCGATTCACGTATTCATTTATCTTTTAAAAACATTTATAAAAATACCTAATTATTTCCTGTGGCGTATCCAAACTGAAAACGGAACAATTGGTTACTTTACCAAAAGTTTCTTTGTGCGTATCTACATGAAAAACGACTTGAATTGAAAAGTGGTGGGTTTGCATATCCAAGACGACAGGTGGAAATTGCCACAAAACTTCATTTGTTCCGATTCACGTATTCATTTATCTTTTAAAAACATTTATAAAAATACCTAATTATTTCCTGTGGCGTATCCAAACTGAAAACGGAACAATTGGTTACTTTACCAAAAGTTTCTTTGTGCGTATCTACATGAAAAACGACTTGTTGCTAAAATTTTCCTATTGAATAACTTAAAAAAGAAGGATTAATTTAGATTTTAAATCCAAAACCAATAACCAGCTAGCAGTGAGTGATTATAATTAATACATTTCATATATCAATGCCTTGGAATCACGAGAGTTTATGCAGGGATGTTTCATTTTGTTTGTTTTTATGAAAGTTGTAGAATTGAGTGTATCCCCAAGGTTTCCATAAGATTTTAAATTGACCCAAACAGCTACTCATTGTCATTTTAAACAGACATTACACACAGCCAGTCAATCACATTTTAAATTTAAATGTGCTATTGTCATTTTAACATTTTGTTTATTCTGATGATAGTTCTCTAAACTAAACCAGTTGTGAGATTCTCAGTCGGGTATGAAAAAAGTTATCAAGAGTTGTGAGATAGGTGGTATTTTTTGTGTTGTTATGGAGACAATATATATTGGCAAGGGAGGAACGATTCGTTACTTCCTCTTACTACCAAACAAAAGATCAAAAGTCATAAACTGAGGCAAACAGCAAAACTACTTTAAACACTTTAAAAAAGTTTACTGGAAATTGGTAATTTTTTACCCGCTAATTTCTCGGGGGGCGATCCCATTGCGGAAAGTGATTTGTTTAAAATTTCGGTAATTATGGCGTATTGTGTATCCAACAACGATTCAATTACATTTTAAATCCAAAACCAATAACCAGCTAGTGAAATGAGTTGTGTAAATAATAATGAATTTAAAAAAAAAATCAAGACATAAAGTCTTCACTGGCTTACACTGAGGGATTATAATTTATGCATTTCATGTATTAATTTCTTGGAATCATGAGTTTGTGTAGGGATCTTTCGTTTTGTTCTTGTTATTTGAAAGGTGAAGCAACTGCAAGGTGCCCACAAATGTTAGTGTGTCACAAGAGACAGGCTGGGAAAACTGCTATATGATTCACCTCTCTTTGCAGCTGCGAGATTAAGTTTTGTTTGCTTTATTTGAAAGTTGTCTAGAATTTATAGCCCCCCCCCCAAACTCCATGGCCATTACACCTCTCTACACTCGAGATTCAATCGGGTTGGTGATATCAAAAAAAATAATATCTACTTTTGTTTTATCCATTTTTTTTCCGATGATTTGCTTATAAGCTCGGCCTGGACTCGATGTGGTCAGTACAACGGTGGCGCATCATATGACAACATCTACCCACGTATACCAAGACATGGATCAACAGATTAATAAAAGGTACTCTTACCAACATAAGTAATGTATACATTTTTTCTTTATTTTAAGCGAGGTTATTTTCATAACTATAATCGACTAGTATTGGTGGTTCACGATGGTTTTGTGTTTCAGGTCAAAGATGTACGAGGACCCGGATGACCCGTTCATTCAGTGCCCTCTTAACCGAGCGCATATGATTTTGCGCTCGAGAATTGAGAGGCACCTATACAAATGTAGGGCATCTGGGGAGATAAAAACCTCGCCCCCCCCTTCCCCACCGTCCTCTTCTGAAGAGAATTGGGACGATGGGCCGTATGTGACATACGACCCATCGTTAAAAATTAAGAGTTCAAAAGAACTCATCATCAGAAAGCCAAAGTGAGTGTTTGTAGCGGCCGATCGTGTCACATTACCCAGGTGGAAAAAAAAATCTGTACATAAAATTGAATTTGTTTTTGTTTTCAGAAAGAAATAGGATACACCGAGGAAGCAGCGAGGAAGCAGCGAGGTGAAGAATTTGAATAAGAATTTTAATGTAACTAAAAATGAAAAAAAAAATATATATATATATATATTTTTTATTTATCTGTTTATTTATTTATATAAAGTTACCTCTACCACTTTAATTTGAAATGAGCCATTGTAATTTTAAGCTAAACCAGTTATGATGATGATTCTCTAAACTAAACCAATTGTGAGATTTGTAGTTAGGTACAAAAAATTGAATATATACCAAACAACAAGCTACAAAAAATTGAATATATACCAAACAACAAGCTATTCAAACAATTCAAACACTTTAAAACTAAACCAATTAATTCATTTTAAACTTTACTTTAAATTGGCACACACACACTTTAAATAGACACCACATTTACAGTGAGATGTGCAGTCAACAGAGCTACCTAATAGAACCTCTCAGTGCAGAGAGCGTGCAGGGAATTAAACGAGGTACGAACGCAATGTGCTCCTATCAGACGATTTCCCCTTGATCAAAGTCCATGATAAGGAATCGTATATATAAGGAGCATAATTATACGATATAAATTTCAGTATGACTTCATGGGAAGAGATTCCAATCTTGTTAGTTGAGAAGACACACCCAAAGGCAATAGAACCAAAATATGCAACTGGTGGTTCTGCAGGTGGTGATCTTCATGCAGTAGAAGATTACAGTTTAGCTCCAGGTGAATTTTATCCTATACCATTAGGATTGAAGATTCAATATCCTCCTGGGCATTTTGGATATATGACTACAAGAACATCAACTGGAAGAAGAGGTTTATTACTTTACGCTGGTGTATGTGACACTGATTATACAGGTGAATTACATGTTTGCGCCTTTAATCCTACTAGTACTCCTATTAATATCCGTACTGGTGAGCGTATCGCTCAACTTTTGGTACTACCTTATACCAAACCCATTGTGACAGTAGTGTCGTCAATTGATTTTGGTAAATCTGAACGTGGAACTGGCGGATTTGGATCAACCGGACGCTTTTCTCTCTAAGAATATATTTCATTTAATATCGAAGGAGGTACGGTATATTGCTACCGCGGCCTCCGTACAGTGGTTCACAAGGGCTATATTCAAACACTTTGAACTGATGCAAATCTCAAGTCATTTTAAACTCTGCACAAAGACCTCACTCTTACTACACATAACAAGCCAATCTCACTTTAATTTTAAATGAACTATTGTCACAGACACCCCCCCCCCACACACATACACATACACACACACATTAAATAGACACCACATAAAATTCACTCATCCTTACTTGTATCTGATAATGAAAAAAAATAATAATATCTACTTTTGTTTTATCCATTTATTTTCCGATGACTCGCTTATAAGCTTCGGCATGAACGTCGATGCACCATAGTTATACTGATTGTATCAAGCCAATATGTCAACTTCTACCAAGTGCACCTTGTGCTTTGGAGGGTATGAACAGTGCTATCACTGTGATTGGAATGAAATAGTACCAAGGTTTCCTCGTCAACCTCACCCAAGGCTATGGTGCGATTCGATGAGGGCCAAAAAATATGGGATTGAATTGCCAAAAGAGAGCGATGCAGTGATGGGCTGCAATGCTTGTAGGCAAATGGGTAATGTTTTTTTTAATACGCTCCAACCTACAGTGAAGAAGTAAACCGCACCCGGCTCGAACTTGGATACTCCAAACGGAACTCGGCGAGATGGGTACTCTTCCAGGACTCCTAGACATCACCCTTTAACGGCCAGGGCTTCTAGACATCACCCTTTCGTGGCTCGGGATGTGACAACATAACTGAAGATTACCTACTGCTGGATGTAGGCAGTGTACAGCAGCTAAAAAAAATGGACATCCAGCTAATCTATCCTAGAGTCTCCGACTTTATTAAACATGTATATAAATGTAAAATTTGATTTTGTGTGTGGTTTTTGAATAAATGTTATTTAAATTCTCTCTATGTGCCATTTATAAAACATAAGTAGTTTCTTTCTTTTGAATAAACACTTTAAAAATATTTACTAGACGTTGGTAATTTGTTAGCCATTAGCTTCTCGGGGCCTATCCCATTGCGGAGAAGTGACTTGCTAAAACTTTCCTATTGCATATTCCCACTTTAAATTGATCGCCGATATGGAGCAGAACATTATTAAAATGAACAAATGTTTAGATAAATAAACTAATTCATTTTAAACTTTAAGCCATTAGTAATCACGAGCTGTGAGATGGCTATTTCGTGTTGTTATGGAGGTGATATATATTGGCAAGGGAGTAACGATCTGGTCCTCCTTCTTACTACCAAACAACAAGCTATTCAAACACTTTTAAAATGTTTACTGGAAGATGGTACTTTTTTTAGCCGTTAGCTTCTCGGGGCCGATCCCATTGCGGAGAAGTGACTTGCTAAAAGTTTTCTATTGCGTATTCTCACTTTAAATTGACGCAAACAGCTACTCGGGTACACTTTTTTTCTTTCACTAGCCATTATTGCCCGTATCTGAAAATGAAAAAAAAAATTAAAGTACTTTTCGTTTATCCGTTATTTAGTTTTTTCTACAAATGCAAAGCGTTGTTAGTTTTACCTTTTGAGAGAACTGCCTTCATCACCGCTGTCTCCTTCGTGACGAGTCTCCTCGTGCATTGCAGCTGCATGGATTAGAAACGAGTGCAGTCGTTGTCCGTATGGGTGGTTCTTTTTCCAAATGTATTCTGCCAAGTAGCCGGTCCACGACTTTTCCCGTCTGCCAAAACACGGAATGCTATACCTCACCGAACACCAACTCCGTTCGATGTTTTGTGTGTGCACTCTTAAAGATTCGCCTTGCCTCAGCTTTAGTTTGTTTCGGGTGTTAACTATTCCACTCTTTTCACTGCACACAAATTCCTTCCGGTGATTTACTTGCAGGTGGCGATAGCCGTGCATGTCCAAGTTACTGTAACCTCGCCAACAGTCTGAAATTATCGTCGTGCCCGGCACAATCCATTCACGAATACATTTTACTAAAGTCGCGGCGTTCCTCTTTTCCACCGGCACCAGGAAGAAATTAGTAGGATCGCCTCTCTCCACACCGCCGAAAACCCACTGGCCGTGAACTTTTCGTCCCTTGCGGTTTTTACGCTTACCCAACTTTGATTCGTCTATCTCGACTATTTTGCCAGGCCCGCCGATTCTTTTCCTGTAAGTTAACACCCAGTCTATGCACACTTGGCGGCAGAAATTCGACCAGGCGACGACTGTCTTGCCCGAGCACTTAAGTTCGTTTACTATAGTCTGCTGTCGGGGATACTTGATCAGGCACCACAATAAACACAACTCGATGATCTTGCCCGGCGACAAATTTGAATCTCCCACGAAACTGCCCTGTCTTGCCGACACTTTAAAATTGCATTTTGTGCCATTCTCCATGCGCTGTCGACACCAGTAAAACAAACCTCGATTGTCCACGAGCTTGGCTTCGCCTTTTCTGCATCGTCTACATGGTATTGACGGTTTAAGGATGTCATGCTCGATGAGGAATGTGTTTACGTCCGGTGAGAAGTAAATCAATTTCCGAGCGTCCAACATGGTGATTTTACACCCCTCACACACCATTGTATGTTTTCCTAATTGAAAACTTTTAGGTTTTAAGTAAAAACACACTTGGATACGCTAAACGGAACAATTGACTTGAACTTGGATACGTTAAACGGAATTCGACCGGATACGCAATAGTACACTGACTTGAAAAGTAAATAATTTGAGTGGATACTCGATAGTGCACTCGCAGGTTTCCTATGGTTTTACCATAAGAGTACGCAATACGGAACAATCACCGTTTACAAAATAATTCTCCACCCAAATTAAGGGGGAAATAAAACGTAACGTCCTTACATAATATTCTTTCCCAGGAAAATGCTATAAAATACATTGGAAATCAAATTACATTAAAAGAAAAATTATGTAATATATGGGCGGTAAATAATAGAAAATAGAATGTTGGCTTCATTATAAATAAAAATTTCCTTCAAAATACTTGGATATTTTTCAGTCCTATGTGCAATTTGTTGCAGACCAGTATGAAGCCGTAATTATGTGCAATGAACAAGTAAAAATATTTCACCCGTGCTGAATATGGAAGTATGTCCTTAGAATTATCATTGGAAATTCCGAACAATTAATAGAGCGCCAGTTGTCATGCGCTGACAATTTGTAGCTGAGCCTGTCGTTCATGCCTGCATTCCCATTGGTCTGTAGTAAGCTTCAAATAAAAATCTTTAAAAGAAATCTCAAAAGAATAGTATCAAACATGAAATGTAATTCTCAATGCGAATTTTATTTCAAAAGTAATTGCAATCCGAGAGATACAGAAAGTAAATAAATTACTATAATTTTAACGGAAATTCCCATTAATGTGGGAAAAACTATTAATAACCTTAGGTAAGTTTTATCGTAATATGCTGATTTAATCGAGAATTATATTCAGATATAAACATGACTCTGTTCGTTGAGTTCTGTTTGAGAAAAAAAAATTGTTTCGACAAAAAATTGTTAGTAAAACAACACGTTATCGATATAACTAACTAAACTACTTTCCTCTATACAAGTACAGTAATTGTGATGAGGTGTTCAGAGTAGGATTATGTGTTTTAAAATAATATTTCAAGCAGAAAGGATTCTTAACCATATTTGTTAATAATCGGCTGAGAAGTTTCTGGGAGATGTTGTAAGTCCGTAATAATACATTTTGGTTGCAGCACCTTCCAAAATGGTAGACGATTACAGTTGTTTCACGATGAACTTATTGCACGATGTAGGCACTAAGGCATACCAAGTTTGAGTTAACTGTGTTCAATGGCACCAGATATATGATGCACCATGCTGTAGAATGACAATGCCACTCTGAAAAAAATGGACTACTTTATAAGAATCTTCCGTGCTTTCTATATTGGGATTTGCATGCATAAAGTTGAGGAAATTCTTAGAGAACGTACTGGAAAATCATATTCAAGTTTGAGTTTCATGGAACTTCTTTCTAGACTTCACACTAAAAAAATACCAAGTATGTTTATTGTACCACAGAGTGCGTAAGACTAAACAGGTGAAATAGCACGCCACCAAAATGACTTCACTAGCCAGCAACATGTCGGAACGCCGTTCACCAATCAGCGCCTGCTAACTTACTCGCCAGCTGGCAGCCCAACCAATAGGGAACTTTTGGCGGGAAACAGTAGCCAACCAGATACAAGACTCGCTCCCAAAGCCTCGTGCAGCCAATCAGAGAGTGACTACACCCGTATAAAAAATAAACCGCCGCGCCATTTCGTGTCTGTGTATTTATGTGCTTTGTGGCAGTACTACTAGATTGGTTTTGGTACTCAGTAAAATATGATATTAAAAAGTTTCAGTGGCACTATATTTCAAAATGGCAGATAAACACCATTGAATAAATTTCTTCAGTGCTCACCTAGATGCTGCCAGTATACAAAGTTGGTTTGAAAAAAGTCTAATTTTTTCGGTGTAGATCTGGTATAGTAACATAAAATATTTATATAGCTGCAATTTTGTAAACGCGTCTCATATTAGAACTTCTTGTATGCTAAAGTGGACGGCAATTGGTTGAATGGTTCCCCATGTATGACGTTCAAGCGTTGTTTTTTCAGGTGTCGCTAACTTAAATAATGGAGGACAAAACAGGCCGCGATACAGATTATTTAATGCTTGCAACAGGAGTTACCAATATACTAAGTTTAATTGAAATTACCCAAAAGTTTCTAACGCGAGTAAGATTATAACACGAAATAAATATTTTACTACCATTTTGAAAATAAATGACTGATCTACTAAATTCATAAATTTATAGGGTGGCACTCGAAGTCATTGTAGCATTCTTTGCTACAAATTTAGTGGTAATCGGTTTAATGGTTCACCAGATATGACATGAGAGCTTAATATTTTTAGGCGGTCAATGTTTAACCAATGAGGATGTTTATTTCCGAATTCAACCTCGACATCATAAACACGTGATATACAAAATTTTGTTGAAATCGGTTGAATGGTTCCCGATATATGACATTGCATAAAAATTTTTATTTACCACAGTTTTGAAAATGAGCATCCAGAAAGGTAGAACATTTTAAGTCTAGTGTCCGTACTAAGTACTGCATGTTTATCGAGATTGGTGAAATTCTGTGCCCAGATTCAAAAGTTTGGAGGAGATTCGCACACATAGACCCACACACAGAGATAAACACAAAGGAAAGTGATTTATCCAAAGCCTATATTTCCTTCGAAATGTAGGATAGTATTCTAGTTACTTCTTTATATAACGACTTTAACACTTCTCTTCAAGGTGTTTAAGTATTTGGTGTCTGCTTATTCAAGACAACAAAATCATTAAATACTGTAATCATTTCTATTTTAGTATATTTCTTGTAATATGCTTTATGGTGGGTCCGTTTTGAATACAGTGGTTCACAAGTTCAATGCAATTCAAATTTTAAAGTAATTTTACTAAGAGCTTTAAAAACACGAAAATAAGAGTCACGAAAAACAATCCTCTTATGTTAAACTGATTTATTATATTTAGTAATAATATAAAAATATTTACTACCAAACTATCTGACAAGCATCTTAGTTCTTCAAAGATCGTATTACTTGTAAGCTAGTAGTGATTGTAGTTTAGAATGTTAACAATGATGGCTTCATTAAAACATGACGCTAATAGAAAACCTTTTCTGAAAACAAAAATAATTGGAATATGTAACTGCATTTTAAGGTAACAGCCATGGATTACTGTGTAATATGACTGAGGGAATAGTACGGCTATTGTCTTAACACTTACGACTCTGTGCCAAATAATGTACTGAAATAATTATCTCAAACAACTTTGTCGCGAATTATCTATATGTGCATGTGAAGACATGAACACTTCCACTTTGCTTACGTCACGTCTCCATTTTTCTCACCCACTCACAACTCACCAGCTGTACCGAAAAACGTCTGTTATTGGTCCGCTGCGTTGGAAGGCGTGGCCAACTTCACGTGCCTGTAACACTAGTCGTAGTTGTGGTTAGTGTTTGTAAGTTCATCGTGTTCAGGAACGTATATTATACTTGAGCAGATTTATTAGGCTTAAATATATTTTTGAAGGACATTTATTTTATGCGCTTCGTTTACCTAATTAAATAACTACACTGAAGATGCTGGTGCATGGCTTAAAAAATCTCGTGGGATTTTAAAAAATCGCTGCCCGTATGCGTCGTGTTGGAAGTGTTAAAACACAAATAAGTTAGGGACCAGCAGAGGAAATGGGAGCAGGTACTGTGAATGCTTTCGTATTTTTGTTAAATATTGACCATTTACGAAATTATGTATGAGCATATACGCGGTGGTAAGAAGTGGACTGAAGAATATCTAAGTGGAGATTCATTCAACACTGACTTGGTTGGGACCACACATTTCTTTGCTTGTTGCAAGTGCAGAGACAGCCCTTGGCTAGTCACTGTACTCTCTTCCCTGGGCGCTGAAAATTTTACGAGGTGAAGGATGTAACGCCCAGTGGTGTGTGGTGAAGTGTCGCAAGGTAAGCTTGTGCTTGCTCAGTGCTGTACACACTCGGTGCACGCAGCAGGAACCAGTAACCGGAGTGGAGCCGGGAGAAAATGAATGTATGGCGACCACTCACGAGAGAGCGGCGAGGAACCCATTACACACGTTATGTGACGTCAAATGAATTACTTGCGTTTAAGTGGCCGAACTGTAAACTAGCAAACGTTTAGGTATATCACAGAGAAAAACACAGTGTACCTTGCAACAGTTCACCACACGCCGCTGATAACGCCCTATCTGCACCTCTAAAATTAGAAAGTTTGGCAGGCCTGGTTTCGTCTTTCTCAATATTATTGGTATTACTGGATGGCTTTNCTGGTTTCGTCTTTCTCAATATTATTGGTATTACTGGATGGCTTTCTGTTATTTTGACAAGTGTAGTCTCCTGCCAGTCTGCAACCTGGCGTGTAGTATGGTTCTCCGGGCTGCATACTTGTACAGGTGTTAACAAGATATTGAATGTCAGCGTGATTAATTTGTCACCACGTTAAATTGTTTCTCAGTTATTGTTATTTGACGCGGTCATTGTACTCTGCTTCCCCAACCAACACGTCAAAATTGTCTAGTTATTACAATTTGAAGTTCTGTCATTGTTGCAACAACATAGAAGAGCTGATTTCATTTCCCATGTTAGTTTATTAGGAAAGAATAACGGAAACCAAGTTCCTCCAGACTTGGGTTTATAGACTTTTAATTTTATAGTTATCGCCAGCAATACCCACATTTTGACGTCTCAGAGTGCATAACTAAAATAATGANTCTGTTATTTTGACAAGTGTGGTCTCCTGCCAGTCTGCAACCTGGCGTGTAGTATGGTTCTCCGGGCTGCATACTCGTACAGGCGTTAACAAGAGATTGAATGTCAGCGTGATTAATTTGTCACCACGTTCAATTATTTCTCAGTTATTGTTATTTGACGCGGTCATTGTACTCTGCTTCCCCAACCAACACGTCAAAATTTTCTAGTTATTACAATTTGAAGTTCTGTCATTGTTGCAACAACATAGAAGAGCTGATTTAATTTCCCATGTTAGTTTATTAGGAAAGAATAACGGAAACCAAGTTCCTCCAGACTTGGGTTCATAGACTTTTAATTTTATAGTTATCGCCAGCAATACCCACATTTTGACGTCTCAGAGTGCATAACTAAAATAATGANATAGACTTTTAATTTTATAGTTATCGCCAGCAATACCCACATTTTGACGTCTCAGAGTGCATAACTAAAATAATGACATGGAAAATAAGGAATGAAATTATAGAACTAAACTATTAAAGTTTGTGTGTTGTAGTTAAATCCACTATCTTAGTTTGAAATGATAAATAAACCAAATTACAAAATTCAAATTGGTAAATCATTGTTTGTATTACATATTATAAATTTGGGTTTAGCAGCAAGTATTGATGTGTAATTACATTATTACCATTAATAATATATTAATTTTATTCTGATAGTCTACAAAATAAGTTAATTAGAGCAGGAATAAGAGGAAAAGGATGCTAGTTAATAACGTTATTGGGTAAGTGTTAATAAAATCAAAACATATTTTCACGCAGGAGTATAACGAATATTAATTTAGAACCGATGCTTTTATTCGAAATAACTCAGTGGCGAAATATTCCAGTATTATTTTCCTAATTAAACTTCCAATGCGTTACTTGCAGTTCCTCTGACGTTCTTATCTCAAAGAGTGGGGGCGATGAGACGAAAAAAGACGCTTTAACTCACGTTCGTTGAGGTGCACTTCAGCTAGAGAGTGAAGTTCATATAGTGGTAAAACTGGTTACAGTTCCTCAACTAATCCAGTCTCTAACCCGAATTGGGCTCTGGTATGAGCCAGCACACGTTAGGCTTCATCAACCAGGATATGTCCTTGTTCAGCTACGGAATCTCTAAATCAAACATTTGTGCTGAGAAAATATTATTAATTTGTAGGCATCTTGGGAAAAATAAAAAAATTTAAATTTTCATAAATTTATACTGATACTTCATTATTATGTAGATAAAATTATCTTCTCACTAAACATATGATACTTATATATTCATCCAAAATTTTTTTCGTTGATAACATTTTTGTAATATTTTCAACTTTTAAAAAAACAACTGCTATCCTTTTTTTTANTCCAAAATTTTTTTCGTTGATAACATTTTTGTAATATTTTCAACTTTTAAAAAAACAACTGCTATCCTTTTTTTTAGCATATTTCTTTTTCACAGAGCAATGGCATTACATATGGAAATTTTGATGTTTTCTTTCTTTCATGANTTTTTTTTAGCATATTTCTTTTTCACAGAGCAATGGCATTACATATGGAAATTTTGATGTTTTCTTTCTTTCATGAACTACGTGACTTTGGTTACACATACACGAAAGACAATGAGTTATTTTGAGGTATTATTTTCTCCTAATTTAAACGTAGTACTAATCAATATAATAAAATACCTAAACCAATATTCTACAACATATTTTCCTTGAGGGAGTGAGTGAAGACATTTGGGAGGCTCTTAACATCGAGGTCTTGAGAGCCGACGAGGGTGAAGTGAGGTGAGTATGGAGTAGCTCCGGAATGCAAGAGTGGGGGAAACGAGTGATCCCCGAGAAAACTCGTCGACCAGCAGCATCGTCCGACATGATTCCCACATTCGAAAATCCGGGAATCGAATATGGTTCACCTTGATGGGAGGCGAGTATTCTAACCACTACACCACCGCGGCCCATATTTTCCTTGAATTTTATTTGCAAATATCAAGGTCTATTCTGCAACACAACTATTACTGCATGTTATTTGCATTACTTTGATGTTACACATGCCTAATTGACTGAAAGGCTAGGGAAGTACTGGACTACACGCGAGTGTGAACTGTAATGATACGAAAGCGAGTAGCAATAAACTGGCGCCAATACGCGACTTACCGCTCCGACTCTATGGGGCCGACCGATTTGTCCCACTGTTGCCAATGGCTCTGTAAGATGGCGCTGGTGCCAACTCCAACGCGGGAAGTTCAAATCAGTCAAGCGTACAATCTCTTACAAACTTACACAGCACTACCAGCATTACTACAATCCACTTAATGTTGACTACTTATTATAACAGCTACTATTTATAAATGCCACTATATAGGCAGATAAAAACGTTATGTCTTATTTCGCTGGTAATCACCGCAAATGAATAAAGTCGTGGTAACAGCATAGCCTCCTCTTGCTGGTAAACGAATGAGATGCTTCAGATGGTTCGCAATCAGATGAGCGCTTTTAAAGCAAACCTATTAACAAACATACCTCCCATTGATTGCATATATTTTAACATCGTCTGGCATGCTCTCAGTGAAGATGATAACGATACTGGAAATATAGTTCAGTGTCTTAACGTCCAAATCTGCGGACATGGAATTCATTTAATTTATGCTCCGTTTGTTTTAATGATGTCAGAGTAATAATGACGATATAAGTAACATGTTTACGTTCCTGAGAATTTTAGAGGTAAACTTGGTCATTGCATAAATATAATCATCGGACTCGCTGCAATGTTAAATTTACGTATGGCGGAAGGTCAAAATATGGCCTGAAAAATTATATCCTAGGCAAGTCTTCTAAATCTAAAAGTGCTGAGTTTACCGCGAACAGCCTATAGGATCAAAACGTCTGCACGCAATCACGTGGACAAAGAATATAATCTATTCGCAGTTTTTTCAAACATTTTCAATTAAAACTTTGAAAAATCACCCCATATATTGTATGCTTGGTTTTTCCCCCTTAAATATGCCACATCACAAGCGTTTTATAATGCTGTTAACATAAAAGTACAATTTTTTGTTTGCGTTAAACTTTTATTTATATTTTAGTTATAAATAATAATTTTTTATTTATAACTAATAAGAGTAAAGATAGGGACAAAATGTCATTAGACTGAGTGCGCACGAATGCGGTGCGTTGTCCCTTTGGTATAATTTTCTAAGCTTCATTTGCACGAGGCGGAGGAATATCGTGGAAGTAGAACATAAGCAGGGCTTCAGAAAAATTGGAAGCAACCGCGAATGGAGTAAAGTCGGTATGCGGCGCGCACGCCAAGCTGGCCGCCGCGCCGGCCGAACTAATTAGCGAGCGGGCCGCGGCGGCGATGATGGCGCGTTGTTGCGGCAATGAGTATTGACGGGCCCAGCGCGCGCAGTGGGGAGACGGCCTCATGTTATGTCCGCACTGCCCGAGGAAGAACCTCGCGAGGTCACTCCGGTTCTTCGCCGGAGGAGGCGTCCACCTGCTGGAGCCTCCCGGTACATAGGCCGCCACGCAACACTTTCCAGTTTCCAGATAATCGCAGCTGCCGAGTGAAACACCGGGAAATATGTGAAACACAAGCCTTTATCCTCTTCCCCCATTCTTCGCTCTTTCATCTCGACGCAGGGGGCCACGGTGGTGTAGTGGTCAGACTACTCGCCTCCCACCCAGGCGAACCTGGTTAGATTCCTGGCGGTGTCGCTCCCGGATTTTCACACGTTGGAATCGTGCCGGACGATCCCGCTGGTCAGCGGTGTTTTCTCGAGGATCTTCCGTTTCCCCCACCCTTGCAATCCGGCGCTGATCCATACTCACCTCACTTCGCCGTCATGGGCTCTCAAGACCCCGCTGTTAATAGACGTCCAAACCTCTCCACTGTTTTTATCGACGCAGTAACTTCAGAGTTGTGCAGACAGTTAGTTCGGACGAAACATGTACAAAGCGGATCACATGCAAACTGAAGACAAAATCTCTGTTGGATGTAATAATAGTTAAGAGGCTGCATCACCATTTACATAGAAATCATTTATTTTAGTGTCATAACGAATAGTCGGAGTCATTGCTGAAAATATTTCGTTATATAAGCATTACATTTCGTTTCTATGCACATTTTTGTACCTGATTCTTAATAGGTGTTTCCTGGTTGTTATTAAAAGGGGAGAATGAACTAATATATCTCATTTTGCTTTAAGTTCATACACTGAAGAGCCAAAAAAAAACTGGCATAGGCGTGCATATGCAAATAACAGAGGTATGGAACCAATCAGAATAACGCTATGCGGTCGGCAGCTAGATCGGTTACTGCTGCTACAATGGCAGGTTATCAAGATTTAAGTGAGTTTGAACGTGGTGTTATAGTCAGCACACGAAAGATGGGACAGAGCATCTCCAAGGTAGCGATAACATTTGGATGTTCGCGTACGACCATTTCACGAGTGTACCGTGAATATCGGGAAACCGGTAAAACATCACATCTTCGACATCGGTGCGGCTGGAAAAAGATCGTGAAAAGAACGGTACAAACGACGACTGACGAGAATTATTAAACGTGACAGACGTGCAAACCTTTCTCAAATTGGTACAGATTGGATTTGTGGACTGCCCTGCAGGATTAATGGTGTGAATTGCCTCCTGCATACCTCCAGACATTAGTCGAGTCCATGCCACGTCGTCTTGTGGCACTTCTGCGTGTCTGAAGAACGTTAGATTTCATGGCACCGTCATGCAATTTCTTGCACTACTTTGTTACAAACATATGTTCTACGACCTATGTCAAGTACGCATATGCTAAGGACATCAATACCAGTCATGCACACATATATGCTAATTGTACATATACTAATCGCAATTATGCTAATCACGCACACATCAATCACCCTGCCATCTTGCCTTCGTCACCCGCCATCTTTGATTCCCGCCCACACCTGCTCTATCCCTTGATTTTCTCATATTCCTTCTAGTTTCTTATTTACTCTCTTGTCATCTATCATTTCTTTTTGTCTCCCACCCCTATCCTATCTCTCTTGTTTTTACGCCCTCCATCTTTAATTCCCGCGCCTGCCGCCAGTCGTCTGTTGTAGGCGTCCATCTTTAATTTTCGCGCCCGCCACCAGAGTGTGCTAAGTCCTACCGTTCGCAGCTAGGAGCGCTGGTATCGATGCGGCCATTTTGTGTGTTGGTAATCACGTCGCCTGCAGGGAATCGCTTGCATAGGGGAGTTAAGTTCTAACAATGGTCGATAGGAACACTGGAAATGTTTTTTAGTTGGGTGTTGTTTCGGAACTCAAAACATGCCGGAATTGTGCGGTATCGTTCCAACACTCCTTGGGTTGGCAGTCAAGCGTCTTGACCTCAGGATTTCTGTGAGATCTAGGAAAGGAGGATGTTTAATGTCGAATACATATATAGTTATTACCATTCCGGCATTCGGAAAAAAATTTGGACAGGCTCTGACTTTATTTAAAAAGTACCATTGCATGGCAAGGAAAAAAAAAAACCCCAGATAATAAATTTGTCATCATTACGGAAAAAAGGATTTGTAATTACGAATTTAGAGAGGAAAAAACTGCAGGCACTGCTCCACGCGTTCACACACACACATATGAGTAAATTATATATATATAATTAATAGCCTTTGTACTATGCCTATTCTGGTCCGGGTGAGCGCTTCTAACCAATTAAAACTACATTCGCATGTAACATGCAGCCGTACATACACACACAATTTGCTACGACGCACATGCGTGGTGATCCTGTGCACGCACTTGTGTATCTCCAACTTGTCCATGCATTCAGCGCGGCATGAAGCAAAGCCGGCTCACGCAGCTAGCATAGAGTCGCACAGCGCGCGCATCAAGTAAGCCTATAAGCAAAGTTGGCTGTTATTTCCGAACCGTTTAAGATACAGTCACCAAATTCATAACATAAGCACTATCTACGACGACGAAAAGGACCGCAGAGCCAGGTTATGTCCTGAGCAAACTTATAAACATAGTTGACTGTAATTTCCGAACTGTATAAGATACAGCCACCAAATTCATAACATAGACATCACCCCCGACGACGAAAAGGACCGCTGGGTCAAGTATGCCTTAATCCCTCTTATAAGCATAGTTGGCTATTATTTCCGAACCTTTTTAAGATACTGTACCAAATTCATAACATAGACATCACCTCCGACGACGAACAGGATCGCAGGCACAAGCACGCCCTAAGCCCATTTATAAGCAAAGTTTCCCGCCATTTCTCACCAACCTTATTTCCAAACCTTTGAAGTTCGGAAACATGTAACAGTCGTCCGCACATGTAAAGAAAATAAAGGTATACCTACAAGTGCTTCGCAAAGTTACCGAACCATGTAAGATTATAGGGTCTGAAATAGTACACACATACGAAACGGTCTGCATGCTCTCGATAATAGTCCACCGCTGCCCTTGTCGTCTTCTACCGCAGGTGTCTACCAACTCAGATCCAATCCGTGACAGCTAGCCTCTCTTCGTCCACTGACATCCAGAAAGTATATTTAAATGCGAAAATATATACATGAATAAACGTTAGCACAGGTAACATAATACAAACAACAATATGCGAAAAAATCTTGGTATACACAAATACGCTGCGAGCATGATATACACAGTCGCGGGTAACGGTAAAATTCATACCTAGTAATATAAACAAATACCACCAGTCCAACACAAGGGCCGGCGACCCGAGTCTTCGTTAGCATAGGTAACCCTTAACAACTAGCCTCTGGAGACCGTATCAGTGATATCAATGTTACCAGTGCACCAAGGACTTCGGTAAAAGCTGGAATACTCAGGACATGAGTAGATAAGGTATGCTGAAGCGGTGGAATAGGGTTCAGGGATCCATCTGCCATGACGTCACAAGCGTCGGAGGCGGCCATGCAGTTCGGTGCAGTCCATCATCTTTGTTGGCGTCATAGCCAGGGCTCAATGTCATGTTGGATGTTCGTACCCCTTATCATCCCTAGAAACAATAAAAACTATTTTTTTTAATAACATTTTTTAAATAAAAAATAGATATTATTGTCTCGCCACTTTAGAATTTTAATAATTATATCGGTTTGGAGTGTCGTTGCAGATCATAATTCAATTAAATAAAAAAAAAATTGTTTTTAAAATTCATTAAATATTTTTGCCTGCCACTTTGGTACCAACAGGACATGTTGATCACCCCTCCTCCCTCACAAAAAACATGTAAATAAAAGTAGAAACTAGCACACACCTCCACTAATCCCCTCACCCACACCACACAAACACCCATCACCATCCCTCACCTACCACTCACTCCCCCACCCACTCCGGGTTTTTTATCCTCCCTCACCAACCCCATCCCCTATCCATCATACCCAACCCCCTCGCCAACCTTCCTCACCCCCTCCTTCTTCCACACCACCATCATCCACTCAACACCCACATACCCTCGCTCCCCACCACTTTCATTACCATTGGTAAAAATTGAGGATCGTGTAATGTCATAACCCCACTCACCTTGTCACCCAGTCATAAAATTCGATCGTAGCACATTTACTCATACCAATATTTAATTTGGTTTATGTGTATTATGCATAACCATTGTATTATTGGTTTAGCACACCCCCTTCCCCCAATCATGATAACTTCAAGAAATATTCCGAATAGGATATTTTGTTTATAAAAATTCATAGTAAATATATGATTGTTTGCATTTTAAGTACATTTAAAGGTAAGCGATATAACATAGATCTCGTATTTTTATTTTTCAGTTGGGTCTGTATCTTAAATCATAGTTTGCCCACATTTTCGCAAGTCAGGTTGTAAGAAAGCAAATATTTATAGGCATAGGCGATTTTAATTTGCGATTTATTGGGGCTAGGCTCGTGAAATTCAATTTGCAAGCATAATTTATAGCACCAGGAAAGTATGCATATATATATATATAAGAGCCTACAACCATGTATAGTAGTGATAAGCTAATTAAAAATAATATTTGTGTCATAGTGCTTTTTTTAATAATAATACCTTTTTAACAGGCGAAGAAAAGATTTAGGGTTGAAATATTGAAATAATCAGAGAGATTTAAGCATTTTTTATGCATCCTCTTTTACCAGTAATTTTATCTAGTTCTTCAATTGCATTACCATACAGTCACATCCACAAAAGTTTCTTCCAGACATGTTCTTCACCCAACTGGAACTTAGGACCACACTTAAAGCAGGCAACCATCAAATAAGCCCTGCGCTCATTATTCCAATTGACGAGTGTCAGTCAACAGATACGTTCAATGTATTCTGTCTCGAGTTAAGCGAAGGTGCGTTACCTTTACACATACAAGTGCATCTCTTTAAATTATAATTTCTATCAAATTGTTGCACCGTACATATCACATGTTAATATTCTGGAAGTCGGTTTCTTCGAACATTTACTCTTTCATGGTGTCATGCATAGCAACTTCTACTGAAGGTCTTGACACAGTATCATCACTGTTTTCCATGTAATTGTTGATCAATCGGTTAAGGTTTGCATGCAGTCGTACACATCATACTATATTTCATAGTATGCAGGGCTTATGGACTACTCGTTCTTATCTTCTTGATTGTAGTCAAAGTTATGCCTGTGATATGAATTTGCTGACTATAGCTTCGGTGGGTGGGAAATAGTGGGCAACTATGCTTATAAGTGTGTTAGGCCGTACTTGACCATGAGGCCCAGTTTATGGTCAAGGGCGATGACTATGTTACGAATCTGGTGATCATAGCTTCAGTTAGTGGGAAATTGTGGACAACTATGATTATAAGTGGGTTTAGGCAGTGCTTACGCATGCGGCCCTCTTCGTCGTCGGGGGTGAAGTCTATGTTATGAATTTGGTGGCTGTATCTTAAATGGTTGGGAAATAAAAGCCAACTATTCTTATAAGGGGGCTTAGACCTGGCTCTGCGGTCTTTTTCGTCGTCGTGGATAATGATTGTTATGAATTTGGCGACTATCTTAAACGGTTCGGAAATTGCAGCGAACTATGTTTGTAAGTGGGCTTAAGGCGTACTTGATGCGCGCGCGGTGCGACTCTAGGCTAGCCTGCGGGGGCCANTGGGGCTAGGCTCGTGAAATTCAATTTGCAAGCATAATTTATAGCACCAGGAAAGTATGCATATATATATATATATAAGACCCTACAACCATGTATAGTAGTGATAAGCTAATTAAAAATAATATTTGTGTCATAGCGCTTTTTTAATAATAATAACTTTTTAACAGGCGAAGAAAAGATTTAGGGTTGAAATATTGAAATAATCAGAGAGATTTAAGCATTTTTTATGCATCCTCTTTTACCAGTAATTTTATCTAGTTCTTCAATTGCATTACCATACAGTCACATCCACAAAATTTTCTTCCAGACATGTTCTTCACCCAACTGGAACTTAGGACCACACTTAAAGCAGGCAACCATCAAATAAACCCTGTGCTCATTATTCCAATTGACGAGTGCCAGTCCGTCAACAGGTACGTTCAATGTATTCTGTCTCGAGGTAAGCGAAGGTGCGTTACCTTTACACATACAAGTGTATCTCTTTAAATTATAATTTCTATCAAATTGTTGCACCGTACATATCACATGTTAATATTCTGGAAGTCGGTTTCTTCGAACATTTACTCTTTCATGGTGTCATGCATAGCAACTTCTACAGAAGGTCTTGACACAGTATCATCACTGTTTTCCATGTAATTGTTGATCAATCGGTTAAGGTTTGCATGCAGTCATACACATCATACTAGATTTCATAGTATGCAGGGCTTATGGCCTACTCGTTCTTATCTTCTTGATTGTAGTCAAAGTTATGCCTGTGATATGAATTTGCTGACTATAGCTTCAGTGGGTGGGAAATGGTAGCTAAACATGCTTATACGAGGGCTTAGGGCATACTTGACACTACAATTCTGTTCGTTGTCGTCGACGATGTCTATGTTATGAATTTGGTGACTATAGCTTCGGTGGGTGGGAAATAGTGGGCAACTATGCTTATAAGTGTGTTAGGCCGTACTTGACCATGAGGCCCAGTTTATGGTCAAGGGCGATGCCTATGTTACGAATCTGGTGATCATAGCTTCGGTCGGTGGGAAATTGTGGACAACTATGCTTATAAGTGGGTTTAGGCAGTGCTTACGCATGCAGCCCTCTTCGTCGTCGGAGGTGAAGTCTATGTTATGAATTTGGTGGCTGTATCTTAAATGGTTGGGAAATAAAAGCCAACTATTCTTATAAGCGGGCTTAGACCTGGCTCTGCGGTCTTTTTCGTCGTCGTGGATAATGATTTTTATGAATTTGGCGACTATCTTAAACGGTTCGGAAATTGCAGCGAACTATGTTTGTAAGTGGGCTTAAGGCGTACTTGATGCGCGCGCGGTGCGACTCTAGGCTAGCCTGCGGGGGCCAGCTTCTCTCCGTACTGCGCTGAATGCATGAACAAGTTGGAGATACAGAAGCGCGCACGCGTGATCGCCGCGCATGTGCGTCGCAGCGCAATTGTGTGTATGCATGTTTGGCTGCATGTTACACGCGAATGTAGTTTTGATTGGTTGCCAGCGCTCACGTGGACTGGAATAGAAATAGTAAAAGTGCTATTAATTTGTTTTAAATATATAGCTTTTAAACATTTACAGGTATGTGTTTGTGTGCGTGTGGGCGCGGTGCCTGCAGTTTTTTCCTATGTGAATTCGTCATTATACGTCCTCTTTTTCGTGATGACAAGTTTATTATCTGGGGAGTGCGTAGGCCAATGCGACTATTTACTTTATTTCTTCTCCTTGTACGCAATGGTGAATTTTATGTAAAGACGTGACCTGTCCAATTTTTTTTTCCGAATACTGGGATGGTAATAATATTATGAATGTATTCGACATTAAACACCCTGCTTTCTTATATGTCGCAGCAATCTTGTGGTCAAGACGCTCGACTGCCGACCCAAGGGGTGCCGGAACGATCCCGCACGCCTCCGGTATTTTTTTGAGTTCTGAAACAACACCCAACTAAAAAAATTTCCAGCGCTCCTAGCGACCACTGATAGAACTTAACTTCCCGAAGATAGCGATTCCCTGCAGGCGATGTGATTACCAACACACAAAATTGACTCATCGATACCAGCGCTCCTAGCTGTGAATGGTAGGTCTTAGCACACTCTGGTGGCGGGCGCGAAAATTAAAGATGGACGCCTACAACAGACGACTGATGGCAGGCGCGGGAATTAAAGACGGAGGGCGTAAAAACAAGAGAAAGAGGCTAGGGGTGGGAGAAAAAAAGAAATGATAGATGAGAAGAGAGTAAATAGGAAACCAGAAGGAATATGAGAAAATCAAGGGATAGAGCAGGTGTGGGCGGGAATCAAAGATGGCGGGTGACGAAGGCAAGATGGCAGGGTGATTGATGTGTGCGTGATTAGCATAATTGCGATTAGTATATGTACAATTAGCATATATGTGTGCATGACTGGTATTGATGTCCTAAGCATATGCGTACTTGACATAGGTCGTAGAATATATGTTTGTAACAAAGTAGTGCATGAAGTTGCATGACGGTGCCATGAATTCGAACATTCTTCAGACAAGATGGATGGTGATGGCATGGAATGTCAGAGCGTGAAGTGCTTGTAAATCATTGCATAATCCGGTTGGCATTAGCTTGATTTCCGCCATATTCCGCCGCATTGTGCAAAATACTTTTTTTTTGCGTGAAATGTTGCTTGTTTTAAGGGAAATTCGAGACATTTTTGGAGAAATTCTGACGATTTTAACGACTTTTAAGGGTAACAATAGAAATTTGTAGGATAAAAAAGGAGAAAAAAGGGAATTCCAAGATGGCCGCCGTGACACCGCGGCACCACCGCCTGACTCCTGTGCCGGTGAATGCACTTTATCCTACTTCTATCGTGTTTCAATATGTTAAACGTACATATCCGTAAAATGTTCGTGAACATCCGTAACATTTTAACATAACCTGCTTTTTTTGTGCATCTGTGGTGTACAGGCAGATCGCCAATTAAGTCCTTATGGTTTCGAGGCCATCGGGAGCAAGGTGCATACAAAGATGGAGTTGCAACACAATGGTATAAATTAAAAATTAATCTTATTCATTTGTTTGCCCTAGTCGGCCGAAGTAGGTTCTATGGCACTCCCGACGTTAGAACAAAGGGTAAACTACAAATATTTACTTTGTTATGTTGGCAGAAAAAACGCTTAACGTCGCCAGTCTGCTTTTTTAAATTAATTTTAATACTCGCCTAGGTATTCTGGGCAAAATGTTTGATTGAATCATTTATGGATAGTTATTTCATACCACAAATTAATTCGGCAGAACGAAACGTAGATGAAACATTCCTTGGTTAACAGCTTTATGTAAATATTCACCAAGATACACGTGGTATGAAGTAACAAATGCGAAGGCCACAGACAAAACAAGGGACAAAGAATACTGTGTTACCACCATCGAAATGAATATATATATATATATATATATATATATATATGTAACCAGACACATGTTTCTACAATATGTAAAGATAAAAACTACATGATCGTTTATTGTATATCTACGCAATGCGCGGGCAAGAAGTGGAGTGGAGTGGAGAGATTTCGGCGACTCTTAACACCGGGATCTTAAGAGCCGATGATTTTGAAGCAAGGTGAGTATGGAGCAGCGGCAGGGGGATACGGGAGATTCCCGAGAAAACCCGTCTACCAGCGGAATCGTCCGGCACGATTCCCACTTGCGCAGGCAGTGAGTACTATGTTTGTATATGCAACCGTTACTATCATTATTTTTTTAAAAAATTAATTGCGAGGTTGTAAGATTGTAGAAACTGGACTTCGGGTATCTTCGGTGAGGATTCGTTTTCCTTACTGGAGTTGCCGGGGCTTCGTCGCGAGTGAGTCGTGAGCAGGGCCGTGCGCGCAGACTGGCGTGCGCCACGTGAGGGCAGTAAAGCCGGTGCCGGCACACAGAGTGCGAAGCGGGCGACAATGCGCGGCAGAGCGTGCGTGTGCGCGTGGCTGGTCAGCTGAAGGAGGCGCGAGGGGCTTTCACGCCCGGAGAGACGTTAATACCCACGCTGATTACCTGCAGTCACAGCCGCCATTGAAGCGGCTGGCTTTAACTGATTCCTCTGTCGGCCACTCCACTGCCCTCACGACTAGTCTCTGACTGCGCAGACAGATTCCCGCACTCCTCGGCGCGGCGGTGTGATGGTAGGGGCCTGCCAGACTCTAAACTTCAATACGAAATCGGTTTACAGATTGTATATAGCTCAATACAATTCGGTATAATTTAACTGTCCTTTGTATCGTATTTGTATTGTTTAAATAACTGTATCATAATATACAAATTAGCTTCAATCAATTTACCAATGTTACATATACAGCATGTATAAAAATTACATCGACAAACTTCGGAAGCAGGCTAACCACGAAAAAAATGTGAAAACTTATATACGACCCATAGTCTGAAGTTAATTCACAATACGGTACTCGTCTTTGAAGTTGAACCAGAAGAAATAGTTTATTACAAATATTGGAGAAAATATTCAAGATGGAACACCGAGTATCTGCATACTGTGTAACGAAACAAAGATTTGTAAACACCACAACACCTGTCTGTCGCTGTCATCAAATCATGCCATGGGAATAATCACGGTTACAACCATTATTTCGACTTAATCTCCATGAAGCTGTAGTAAACTTGAGATTTAAAAGATGCAGTATTAATACGCATGTCACAATTAATTTTATATATTATGCAGACACTCAGTGTTCACTATTAAATAATTTATTCAGTATTTGTTATGGACTTGTGCTTCAGATCCAACTTCAAAGAATGCGTACCGCCCTTACGATTCACTTATGACCATAGGTCGTATATATGTTTTCACCTTCTTTGTTTGTGATTAACCTGCTGCCGAAGTTTGGTGGTCTTATTTAGATAAAACCTGCAGACAACGTGTGTCAAAGACAGTTCAATTGATAGTGGGCCGTGATTGGTGAGTGTGAGAATGTGTAACGGTGTTTGTACAAACTATTAGAGCCACCTATCTCTGAGTGAGTGTGTGAAGAGATTTGGGTGGCTCTTAACAGCGACGTCTTGAGAGCCGACGAGGGTGATATAGATGAGTATGGAGCAGCGCCGGAATGAAAGGGCGGAGGAAATGGGAAATTCCTGAGAAAACCCGCAGACCAGCGGCATCGTCCAGCACGATTCCAACATGTGAAAATCCGGGACGGACCAGGCCGGGGTTTGAACCCGGCTAGTCTTGGTGGGAGGCGAGGAGGCTAACCGCTCAGCCAATGCAAGGCCGTAACCTGCGTCGCCTGATTTTTTTTTGTTGCGAATGCAATTTCAATGTTATTGGCCAACGTTGATTATACTGGGGCGTCTGCCGTTAGCGCGTAAGTAGTAAAACAAAGTCTAATTCTTATTTTATGGTATTACTTTTGTTTCGTTGTTTTGAATAATCATACCAGACTTCGCATAATTTCATGATCCAAGTTGTGAAGTCTAAAACAAATTTTCCCGGCCAGCTCTGGAAGGTAGTCAGTGGGCGGCGAAAATAAAGCACGACGGTTATTCCATATTCTACGCGGCTGCATAGTGCGAGACCGGTCGAGTGAAAGTATAAGGTTTTACATGTTAAATGACTACGCGTGCCTCGGTCCCCTTTCACAATATCTCTTTCAAACAAAGAACACGTTCTGCCCTTTGAAGAGAAGAACCACGCTACAAGAAAGCAGGTAGAAGTAAATTAATAAGAGTGTTTGTGTTTACCGAGTCTGAAATTTTAATATACCCGAAATTTTCAGGGTATTCAAATTTTTGCAAAAAAATAACCTTTTTGTAGAAATGTGGCCCGGGCAAAGATGGACAAAGTGTTCTTGGTTTGAAAGCGATATCGTGAAAGGTGGCCTTGAAACGCCTAAAATATTTAATCTTGTAGAACCCTATCCTTTCATTAGGCAGGCCCCGCACTAGGCAGTCGCGTTATATCCGGGAAGAAAAAACTTTCGCGCCTGTTCATCAAGTCCGTATTATTCACCACGACAAGGTGGTGGAAACAGAAGCTCAATTAGCAACTTAATTATAGCTTGTTGTTCAGAACTGACGCTGTGAAAAAAGTGAGTGAACGACGAGATTTGGGCGGCGCTTAACATCGACGTCTCGAGAGCTGAGTGAAAAGTCCCTTCTCCCTACAAGCACACTTTTTAACGGACACACTGGCAGGTAAGTTCACAGTTAAGTCGGCAGCAATGTGAACATAGCAGCGTTAAATGTATAATGTCAAATTTGTGGCCACTATTTTTTAAAATTAATTTATTCTTTAGCGTAATAATTCTACAAATACAGAATTTATTTCAGGTGCTTGAGCAGCGTTAATAAGCAATACTTGATATTAGATTATTAATATTCTATGTTAAAATGTCCCAGTTCTGCATTGATTGATTTGAAGCGCTGAGATCAAAAAAGTGATTCGTCGATACTGAGCAGAAACTGGGTGTTATAAGTGTGGAAGTGGTCATAGCAGTAATGTGCACATTTTGACATTAAATTGGGGCTTAAGACTGTTTACCGTAATTTGAAAAACGTCTGGTTTATATATGCAGATTTACCTAGCTAATTTAATATTATCTAAAAAAAAAAAAAAAGGTTTCCCGTAAACAACGTAATGAACTTTATGAATGAGTATTGATATATTCTTGCTACAGTATTCCCTATCTCGATCAAAAGAGGGTATATTTAAGTAATTTGTATACTGATTTATTATTGATTGTATTATGGAGTTATTTAACATTATGTTAGACTACAAGTTTTCTTCACAGCATGTAAAATATATAACATTCAGGGATCATAACGTACGCAATTAGCCAGATATTAAAAAAAAAAAATGTAGCCTAGGATGATCTCAAAACTACTACTGGGTGACTTTTCCCGCCTTTGGTCTCAGCGCTTCAGTTGTGGCAACTAACAACTAGGCATGTAATGACGGGTACCAATCATTCATAAGCTAAATCCGATTCGAGATGCTTTCTCATGAATTAAATATGACAATTTTTTTTCTAGTAAATCTCTGTGAAATATTTAAAAATTTTCTATTCCTTTGAAACAATTAAAGCCAAGTAGTCTCAAGTCTTCGACATAAATTCGAGTTTCCCCTTAGTTATTAATAATTTATTACACATTTGCAATTGTTTGACGTTATTTTTGGTAACACATATTTTTTAAATCTTTCAACATAGTCATAAAATAGAGAATTCTGTATTATTGAAAAAAAAAAACCTTTTTACAAGTAAATGAAGCAAGAGTTAACCTTGGAAAAACCTCAATGAATGGAGTAAAGTTTATCAACGTATTAGCTATTGTTTAAAAAAAAAAAATGTATCCCTTGCTTTAGTTATTAAATTGTAATTAATTTAGTATGTACATGAAACGGTGGCAACTCAAGTTTAGTTGAGCTAAACTTTTCCATTCGCGTACATAACATTTTTATAACGTTGCGCATTTTGCAGTACTTTCTGTGAATACTACTAGGGCAGGCATACAACTTCTTAAAGTTGGAATAATAGCAGTTTCCCTTCATTTAACACTGTGATGAAGTATTATGCTGAATAGTAAAATTAACGCGGTATTGTGACCAGTAACTCCAATTCATTTGTTTTGTTTCTTTCCGGTTTTGATCGGCGCAGCCTAAATATGTGTATACCAAATCATTTCACGAGTTTATGACTGATCGGTTGTTGCAGTAATCTTTACACAGTCTGTGCTCATTCAAGATTTTCATGTTAACCACGGATGGATAATAAATGAAATAATTGTGGCGTTAAATGTTAATTGTAATAGTACAAAGTCTTCAACGGCATGATTCATGCATTCAAGTTTATTTACAGTAAAAATAATGTTCTTATTAGTACTACGTGATTTTTCTCGGCATTTATAGGTAAAATTTACGGAGTGAGCATAGCTACTGAGGGAGGATCAAACGTTGTCTGAACCCATTTAGTTGCGAATTAATTAACGAGCTTAAGTGTTGCAATAGTTTAATATTTTGTTGTGTTCTGTACTTTAATCGAGCGTGCTTCTCTTAACCTATGAACAACGTAATACCTGTTCTTTGCTGTCGGCGTTGACCTTTCACAAATGAGAGGTACAGGAACTTAAACAAATCTGATTTCTCGCAAGGGAGACACTCAAAACACTGATCAATGATTACTTTCTGTGTACAGTTACGACCATAAATATAATTAATATGCAACACGTCTCTATTACGGCCACGGGGACTGAACGGGTTAAAATACAAATATCGAAATACAAATTAAATGACAGAATTTGAGGTTCTTAACACTTTCAGACTCACTTTCATTTACGGTTTCAGGTGTTGTAAGCAAAACATTTTATGACGTGTGCTGTACTTAAGTCAACACAACACTTGTTCCAATGCCATAGCCGTAGAGCTGTAGACTATATGTTTGGCTACAATTAAATGAACCAATTATAAGTAATTATAAGTAAGACGGTTTGCGAATCATTTACCCACATGTAAGATTATTGGCCATTGTCCTTTGCAGTTTGTTGTACAGACCAAAAATTACCTACACGTGCGTAAAGTTCACAGTTGTGTACAATGGCTCTGAATGAGTAATCCGAAGCTTGGAAAATTTATTATTCACTTATCAAAAAAACTTTCAACCCTAACCCGAAAATTTATGTATGTGACAAATGAAGAAGATTATACAAACCCAAAGAGGAAAAAAAATGGGTGATACATAGAACAAAATAATAGCAGGCCGATAGCCTGGATACCAATAATTTACCTCCTACCCCAAAAAAATTTTTAAACGCCATTCTTTAATCCACAGCTAAATCTCTGAATGTTTGGCTGCTAGAACAAAACAGTTATATGAAAACTTGTGTTTCAAATATAAATTATGATCTTTTCCAACGTTGGCTAACAGAGGACAACCAGCATACGATGTAAGCTATGCCACAGAATTTTATATTAATTAAATAGTTATTGTTTGATATCTTTTTATGTCGCTTCGAAATAAGTTTAAGTTTTCTAAAGCTGCAATATGTGGGTTACTTGTACCTAGATGTACCTCTACGATTTTCATTTTTCGGCAATATTTACTTTTCCAAGGTGTACATATTTGCTTCTTAAAGTGACCACAGCTGTACTCAACAGCCACGTGAACATGGCACACAGGTGTTTGCATTTTCCATAGAGCAGCAACATGCCTTGTATGCCGGGACTATATTTTACTGTATGATAATAGGGAAGTTTCAATACACCTTGCATACTGTGCATATAAATTGTACGAAAACCTCTATAAGCCCGTTTTTAGTAGCACTCGTGTGGAAATTCATTGCTTCTCACGTTTATATTTTCAAAAGTACATAAAAGCCATTATTTTACCTTCAAGGGAAAATACTCGCTTTACAAATAAAAAGATTCTCACGCATGTAAGATTAGACATATAATAATTTTAGGCGTAAATAATATTTTTACACATTTTTAATATTATGGGTCAAAACTCACAGTTATTTTAATTTGAAATATATAAATATATTTTTGTGAATAAAAATATTTTATGTTATATTTAAGTTCTAAACAAACATAAAATGCTTCAATTTAAAACTTTTACGGAAAGCTTGAATATTTTAGTTTATATCAGAAATATAAATATGATATCCAAGAGTTTTAATGAAAATTAAATTAAATTATTTCACATTACTTAAAATAATAATAAAAAAAAATATTTGATTGTTTAGAATAGACACTGTTAGGTGTCCAGTTTATACCATTGAATAACAGTTAAGTAATTTGTAATTACACTAGTTAATCGAATATTGTGAGTCCGGTCAACAAACAGGCTTACATAATAATTACACGCGGTGTACCGAAACATGGAATTTGCACACACAAGTTTTAATTTATGAAGTTCTCCAAATATCTGCTCATTTTGATTATACAAAATTTTGAAATACGCGATTCATCCTTTAATACTAGTGTACCTTATCATTCGATTTACTCTACAAAGTATGCACATCACCTCCAGAAGTTTTTGTAGCAATCCGATAGTTTGTTAGCCGGTTCGTGAAATCAGTTTGGGAGGCAGTGAATGGTGATTGGTTTGAAATGACACCTACACCAGGAGCCACATTATCTGTTCACTGCTCGATGTTAAGCCTCGAATATCGATTTTGGTTTTAATGAATTTTGTTTATGTACTTTTTAATGGATTGGTCAAAGCGCACACTGAGTAGACAAAAATACGACGCGTTTTATACGTAGAAACACAGTAAAAATAAATATTCACTGTTAATTTTAAAACAAACTTTTAGACAACACATTTAAAATTCATTTGCGGATAGGTTTAGAAAACTAGTATATCTAAGAAAAGCCAACACGTTACCAAAAAAACCCCGTCATTTCTTATCTGAAAAGCAAGGGCAATCTTAATATACTTATAATGTACGAACTGAGCAGATACAAATTGTTTTAGTACTTGAATTATAAATTAGGCACAAGGGAAATTTTTAAATTCAGTAAAACACGCTATAATGTGTTTTTTTTTCACTAAGATATGCATATATTCTTAGCACCTCCATGGAAGTATGCGAAGGCCTTACTGTGAAGAATATGTTAACTATAAGCCACAAGGTTGTAATAAATACTGGCATTCAGTACTGAAGTACGGAGTTGTGAATTTTGCGGTGAGATGATATTAATGTTTGCGAGGGGAGAGCTAGAGAGAGAGCGAGAGAGCGAGAGAGAGTAAGAGAGCGAGAGAGAGTAAGAGAGAGAGCGAGAGAGAGTGAGAGAGCGAGAAAGAGTGAGAGAGCGAGAGAGAGTGNTAATGTTTGCGAGGGGAGAGCTAGAGAGAGAGCGAGAGAGCGAGAGAGAGTAAGAGAGCGAGAGAGAGTAAGAGAGCGAGAGAGAGTAAGAGAGAGAGCGAGAGAGAGTGAGAGAGCGAGAAAGAGTGAGAGAGCGAGAGAGAGTGAGAGAGAGTGAGAGAGAGCGAGAGAGAGAGAGTGAGAGAGCGAGAGAGAGTGAGAGAGAGCGAGAGAGAGTGAGAGAAAGTGAATGAGAGTGAGAGAGANGAGAGAGAGTGAGAGAGCGAGAGAGAGTGAGAGAGAGCGAGAGAGAGTGAGAGAAAGTGAATGAGAGTGAGAGAGAGTGAGAGAGAGAGCGAGAGAGCGTGGTAGAGAGAGAGAGTATTAAGTGAGGTAACGTGGTTCACTATTTTCTAAGACATATTAACTTCCAAACCGACGATCAGAACTGTTCAATTAACTGCACCACAGGAATTTATATCATATGAAATGTTTGGAATAACTGCTACCTAGGAGTATATTGCCGTGGCTTTCAACATGGGAGAGTAAAGCGACCGCGAATAGAACGAACAAGAATGAATGGAAACAGACCGACGTAAACTACAATGCAATACTTATTTAGTTATGTAATTATTTGTACATATAATACTAATATGCTATAAATAAGCTAGCGATAACAGAAATTTATAGAGTTTATTTTAGAAGTTAATAATTTCTCTCTCAGCGAACGTTGCAATAGCAGTAATTTTCGTATGGCATAGAACTTTACGTTACCAAAAGCAGACAAACTTTATTAGTGGAAAAGAACCAAAACCTACATACCATTTTGCTTATGGTCTCTAGTGCTGAGCTGAAGTAATACGAACATACATTCTTGGTATGGAGTTAAACTGCATGAAACGCCACATCTGATGATAACTTAGTTTTAGTAATAATGTTTCAAATATTCTCGCAAATCAGCGTTTTGTCCAGTCAAGTAAAATATGAGTATGATAAAATGGTTCCTAAAACCGACATACCATAATTCACTCAGTTTAACAATTAACATGTTTGAAAAATATTTTTCACACTATAATAAATATATTGCTGGCAAAAATCACAAATACACATGTCATTCTCGGCACCGCTGCACTCACTGTGTACCCAACTTTGGCGTGAGAGGCATTGAACTCACTCCTCCCCAGATATCTTGCGAATAAAGTCGGTCACAAAAATGCTAGCTGCATCAACACTTTCAAGGGCTTTTGGGACGTACAATTTATCATCAGATGAGTCTTCTCCACTTGAAGAATTTTCCTCTCTGTTGCATTCGAAAATCTTCCCAGCGGAGCATTCGTCCGTGTCACAACGACCCGAACCTTGGCCAGAACTACGGACTGAAGTGAAGCCTGAGACACGACCTGACCCACAATTTGCAGCACTACCTCGACCTCTTTATGCTACAGTGTCCTTTTTTTTTTCATTCGTGGCACTTAATTCACTCTTATATGGAGATGATGCAATAACTTTCGATTCAGATGCTGTACGGCCCCTGGGCACGACTGGCGAATTTTTGCTCCTTTAATATATGCAGGTGTTCCCGCGTTTTTATTTTTATTAGGAGGCAAATAAAACAAATAAATGCAGTTGAAATGAGCAAATGGTAATTATTTGTTCATCGCGAATCGACATGTTCAAAGCAAAACATCAGGGCATGTTGATTTACAAACCTCCTACCTCGCATGGTGTGTCGGTTTACAGACCCCTACCTCGTATGGTATGTCGGTTTAGAGAACACCCTGTTATCACATTCTTCCCTTTAATATAGGATACACAGTAACGATAAAATTAAAATTAAAATAGTTTTAGAATCGTTTAAACCTATATAATAACATAATATTGCTAAGAAATTTACTCACCGCTCCAGAGTTAGTCCAATATGGACTTGCCACTCACAGGAAAAAACTTCGATGCTTCACAAACCACACACTGTTCTGTTACGATGCAAATACGAGAGGGAAATTGCCACCATGACGTTTACGGACATGGAGGCCGGAGTTAACGGCTGGACTGGTAGAGTGCAGCACTATCCAGCTGAGAAACAAGGGTGTGTCGGTTTACCAGACCTATGTCGTTTTTGGTGCTTTTCCTCTACACGTGTACAGCGCACTAACGAACTAACAATTTTTGAGAGAAAAGCTATTTTCTGGTAGAATATTAAAAATTGAAGAGGTGACTTTTAAGGCCGTGATCGTTAAAACATTCAGACGTATATTACGTAAGTCGACCTTTGAGTGTCTTTTTGGCATAAAGTCGACAAACAGCAAGTAAAATTAAATGTTTTGCGATGACACTGCTCTTCTTAATTTACTTGCCTACGTAGGTATACTTAATTATTGATATTTTCCCTTTACAACCGAAAACTGAAATCTAAATAAATTAATATTTGCAACGCTCTAAAGGCTGAACATTTTATTATTAAAAGGAAAAAAAAAGAAATAAAGTTAAGAACTAATGTTCTATGATGAAATGTTAAATTACGTCGAGATCTCAAATTGCCTGGAAAGCTCTGATATACCACGCCGAGTGCTGTAGAGCACTTGTTTGTAAGGGGGAAGGGGGAATTCTGGCTGGTTTATCATACGCTCAGTGCAATTTTCTTCCATGGAACTGCGCAATGCGGCACAGCGTAAATGTTGCAAGCCGAGATTTGTGCGGTCCGAGAACGTAACTTTGCTGTGCTGTGTGGGCTGTCGTGACGCAACCACCAGAAGTCTGTCACTTTTACTAGAGTTTATGTCGTCAAAGAAGATTTCCCTTTTCCGCTACAGCACGCGTGCGGTCGTTTAGTGTCGGTTGCCTCGCGCTTTATTAATCACACGCCTTATTAAACACATATCAAGTTTATATTTTAAAAAACCTTCCTTTCTAGTACTGCTTATACTATAATGTCAAGCACTAATATACCCACAGTTATTTAGGAAGAAAAATTATAACAGTGTTGTTCTATAACTTAAAAGTTTGTGAAATATGTTTAAATTTGTGTCCACCAAATTTGTTTTCATTTATTTCACTTATGTAGCATGTACAGCAAAGAAAGATAGGTGTACGCACAAACGTGACCTATTTATTTTTATAGAAACTTCATAGTGTCAGTTTGATCGATTCACGGATGTTATAAATGGAAATGTTTATTTTTATAGGGGCGGAAGAATCCACAATGAACAGAAAAAAAAGAAAAGAAAATTAGGCAAGACTTTCTTAAGTGTTAAAATAACTGCGGATCAACACAGCTTGCGTAACTCGAATTCGTAAATGTTTCTTAAATGATACGTTTGCTGTACAATTCAGTTTCACTATTTTATTTTCCTATGTGTTCACAATTTCATAATTGTCATTTTTAAAAACCGACTCACTAATAAAGAGGTTCTGACACCGCTTTGGTAAAGGGGTCTCCCCTTCTTTACCCTTTTTTTTCTGCGTAACCGTGTGATTCAAAACAAAAAAGTCAAATTTATTTACGATTGCACGCAAAGGACGTAAAAGCAAATTTCCCCTTGCTAGATTCTAAAGTGTCTGCTTGGAACAGTCAATGGGAAATTCCGTACATATTATAGAGTTACACTTAGTTAATTTACTTATTTACGACCTATGGTCTCAAGTGAGTCCTAAGGCGGTACTTATCTTGAAAGTTGTATCTGAAGCACGAGTGAATTACAAATACTAGAAATGGAACATTGAGTGCCTGGATAATGCACAAAATTAATTGTGACATGCGGGTTATCAATACATCCTTGATGTCCCAAGTTTGCTACAGTTTCATGGATATTAAGTGAAAATAAGGGCAACCGTAGTTATTTCCATGACATGATTCGATGACAGCGACAAGCAGATGTTGTGTTGTTTACAGATCTTCGTTCCGTTACTCACTATCCCGACACTCAATGTTTCATCTTAAAAAAAATTCTCCAATATTTATAATAAACTGATGTTTTAGGTCCAACTTCAAATATGTCTACCGCCCCTAGGATTCGCTTTAGACCATAAGTGGTTTAAATGTTATGGATTTTTTTTCGTGAATAACCAGCAGCCGACGTTTGTCGGTATAATTTAGATACATTCTGCATAAGGTACTGCGTATTATTTTAGTGCTTGTATTTAGTTATACACATGTAAAAAGAAGTTCTTCGGTTTATAGCTTACGTTGTTAAGATGACGGACCGACGCGACGTGAAGAATCATGGCGGATACTCGGTCGTGGACTCGGTTTTCAGAAGAGGCCTTTGTGATGGTTGAATTGGCACTAAGATATTCAGGCATAATTTCCAGGAAATATGCTGGAAATCCAGCAAATCCAGCAGCCAATTCAAAATAAAGGAAATTTTTCTCAAATAGTCTGCTTTCCACCAGCATTTATTCTCACATAAACTTTTCTCATCCCCGTTATTTTTAAAATCTTCCTAACATAATAACGAAATGTTTAGTGATTAAATAATCTATATAACGCACCGGCCTTCGGCAAGATTCGTCTTTAAAATCATGAAATATAATTCTCAATTTGAATTTTGCTTCGAGAGTAACTGCAAACCGTGCTGTATTGAAAGTACTTGCTTATGTAGGCTATTCACTTTTTGAAGCCCTCTCATTTGGAATAATAGCAAATATCGTTAACTTACGAGTCCGGTGAAATATAAACACTGTGTTTATTATTACGTGCCAATATTTATTCTAAAAAGTGGCGGAAGGATAAAAAAGGGCTGATAGTAAAAAAGTAACTAGGGCCTCAAAAGTGCTCACTTACCGTGAACAGCCCATAAGCATCTGTTTTGCAAAACTTCACAGTGTGTAAGAACTCACTCAGCAAAAACATCCAAACGACGGTGGTTGGCCGCAGGGAGCTCTTCCTGATACTTCATTCTAGCCTTGAAGTGATAGAAACGTATTTAAAATGTAAATCTGCGAGCTGTACCCTCCTAAAGGCAAGGCCATGCCCTAGCCATGGTACAGATTTGTCGTTATGCCCAGCACGCGTGAATGGATGGAAGGAGAGATGAGATGGAGATGGAGCACCACCGGAATGAATACGGGAGAGCAAAAGGGAGCTTCCTGAGGAAACCCCCCACAGCACGGCAGTGTCCGCTACATTCCCCACGTGGGAATCACGCAAAGAAGATCCCTCATCTCGCCCGTGTCTAGAAGCGAACTGGGGTACTCATCACTGGGAGACTTGTGTCTAACAACTAGCNAAAAAAAAAAAAAAATATATATATATATATATACATATATATATATAATAGGAAAATAATTAGTTAATTTTCTGATTCAACCTTTTATAGAAAACATAACAAACTTTATTTTGTGTTAAAGTGATGGTACTAATTTAATATACGTTCCTATCTACTTTTAAAAATAGATGTTAAAAGTGTACAGTTAATATGCGGAAATTAATTATGGAAAATATTGCAAAACTTTTAATTGCCAATATTTTTTCGAAATACTTGGGAAAAATGAATTTCATCAGTGCAATAAGTAAATTGTTTCTTTGCAGGCGCACCTGTGTTGATTCTTCCCCGTCCTCGATCATGTCACTTTCAAGACAATATCATAAGTTTTTGCTAAAAAATATGTCACATATAAAATTCGACGAATAAAAGTATTAAATTCAGCAGTCAAGCTATTAACATAAGGAACTAAAATTTATACATATTACCAGTATCATAAACACACATCATTTTCTTCTATGACATTTTTCTTGCTTTCGTAAACGCGCAATATTTATATTTAACTAGCAGAACTACCTAGCGTTGCTCGGGTAAAATAGGGTTATAATAAATACCCGAACCAGTTTTAAGGGTTTCAGACCTAAAAGGGTTCCGGAAATTCACCAACCGGTTTTAGGGTTTTCCGGCCCAAAAAAAGGACCGGAGCCCATTTTGGTATACACAGTAATTTAAGTTAGGTACTGAAGGGTACCACATATGGTTAAGATCTCACTTGGTATTCTGAAACGAGTTGTTACTTGAAGTGATAGCTAGTTTTCAATAAAAAAAATATAGATAACTCCCTTGGTATTATGAAGCGAGTTGTTATTTGAAGTGACAGCTAGTTTCAAATAGAAAATTATTACTTTCGACCACGAAATAATTTATCTGCGTTCAACGGCTACGAAAACTACCTAAAATGTTAGTATATCTGCCTGCCGGGGGTTCGGGATCGATTCCCGGCACCAACATTTCAAATTTCCAAGCACAGGATATGGCAGAGTATACCTATTGTTTCAAAATTAATGTAATTCAGCCAGTGTTTTATGGAAGTTACATATAAACAGTATAACTAGAGGCACTTTAATGTAATTTTTTTATACAACATTAATTTACCAACAGTGGCAAGTGGATATATGTCAGCCATATTTGTGCTGTTAATACGCACAGAAATAAATAACGTATGCGCTGAGCGATTGTCGGAAATAACGTGTGTGGGATGCCGTCCACAACGACTGACACTCGCACACGTACAATTGAATAGGCCAACATGCAGTAGGGTTTTGACGTGTGCCGATTTACTGCGGAACTGGCGAGGCAATGCAGGCCTTGAGCAATGGAACAGGCGGTATTGGACGGCGGCCAACATGTCGTTTAATCAAATAGCGGCACACTACCTATAATTGAACAGTTTAAAATTTAACTTCCATGAATAACTGGCTGAATTATACATATACCTAAAATAGTAGGTTTTCCATGCCCCACCCTGTAGTTGGTGGGCGTGGCTCACCTCCATGTTACGGAAGGTGAGTCCAAGTTCTACCAGCGATCTGACTGCTGACTGTCGACTCAGACTGAAGATGGGGTAGACCGATTTTAGTCTTCTGCGTATGTACCCAACACTGACCCACCCATGGTCAATAAAACCTGTCAAAATCACGTGATCAACAGTGCATGCATTTTCAATCGACCCATCATTTTGTGGGAATTAAATACTTGGAGTAACTTTAGAATATATTCTAGTTGCATTTTAACTCGATAAGAGATAGTGGAAACATCTCACAGCACTTACTTACATAAACAGTGTTTTAACATCAAACCCTATCCATTTGGCTTTTGATAGCGATATTGACAAAACAGCAGTCAAAAGTTGGAACAAGCCCGCAGTTGGTATGCGCACTCTTCCCCTTATTCCCTCTCCGAATCAAATCATCCTTATACTTAGTCCATGGCCTGGAAAAGCGTGCGTATTCAATCTAACGCGTGGATCTAAGCTTCACATTTAGTTATGTCAGTGTCTGTTGACATAGTAAACTGGACTTACTTTGCTCATCTACTTCTACTGCTTTACTGTTAATTAGTGGAAACTTCGTGCAGGCTGGCTTACTAAATCCGCATTCACTAATCTTGGATCTGAAACAGCAAATTAATTTGCTACATTTAAAGTTAGCATTTGTAATTCATCAGGTCTGCACACAATATCAATTTAAGGGTGATAATATTAAGGTACGCCACATCCATCAATGTTTGATATTTTCTTGAAAATTTAACCTTTAGAGCGAGTACATAATCGTCACTTTAAGTTATTGCAACGGAATACTTTTGGTAGCAACTGTATTTGAATTAATTAGATATCGCTTTGCCAACTCAAATATTGCACATCGTTAAAAATGGCTAGTGTTAATTAACAGCGGCTCGTTACATTACTCAGGTGTGACCATATACGCAAATACCATAAACAACGACAATAAAAAGTTGCTGTATTATATTTTGTTTTACTGCTGTGAACATGGACATGCATGCAATTAGTTTAATTGTAACAAGTCATGTAGCATGTGAGTAAAAAGTGATAGGAGTTAACATTTTAAACGTGCTATACATTATTCTTTGATTTCTCTGTTCCTTATATGCGATGTAATAACTCAAAATTCTACGTGGAACACGCAATAAATTTGGTTTTATTTGTTACATTGGTTTTCTCTCTACAAAGTTGTATAAGCTTTGTGTTGCTTTCAAATCTTTTGCCGTATTGTCGAGTGGTGTAACTTACGTGCACGGAATTTAGACTTGTTTTGTTTTATTATTCGGGACACGGGACTTTAATATGTTGTTTTCCCGTGGTGCGTTTCTTTTTTGAGCAAACATTACTTTTCTTCAACTATTGTTTGTCTCGGAGGTTGTATCTGTGAAGCCGAGAGACACAGGAAAACAAAGAAAGTTTAAAAGACCTTAACCTTTGCGTCTTTACTGCGGCACGAGTGAACTGTGCACACTAGCTGCAACAAGTTTTTATTGTGGACTGTTAAGGTTACGTGAAACACTAACAACGTGTTAGTTATTTTCTGAGAGCCAATCATTAATTAAGAGTAGATATTATAACAACGCATAAAATAAATGAGCGCAAAGGAAATACCTAACTACTAAAATGCTTCCGGCATGAGATGAAAGCGAAATATTTTTATAATTCTCGTTTTCGTTTAATGAAAGCATTTAGTTTATTACACTCACATTAATCTGGCGATTCATAATTTCTAGGGCAAATTAAGCAGCTGAAAAGACTTTAATTTGCCAATTAGTTTGTCACCACTAAGTTACTTACTAACTCTAAATGTACTTACGTAGATGCATCACTAAAATTTTATCTATTAGTGTAACCGTTGGTACAAGTATAAAGTTAAAGTCTTTCTAGTGTTAAGCCCACTGCCTACTGACTGGCAGCTGCGGAATTTAAATAGGAAATCACAAGTTAAGTAAGTTTCGACTCGGGATAGGAATTTAAAACAAAATGTATTCTTTACGAAATTTTTAGAAGAAAATTCCTACGAGCGTATATTTTAAATATAGATAGACAGTATGTACTTTTTTGTAAAGAAAATTTTAAAATTTTTTTTGAAAACAGGCTATATATGTTATGGAAACATCTCCGCTGTAGGGAACTTCTAAAAAATTCGCGAAGAATACATTTTGATTGAAACGCCTATCTTTAAAATTAACACACTGAGGCGAAATTTCCTTAACATTACTTATTTGAATTTCGCCGCTGTCAGCCGGTAGCCAGTGCCCTTAAGTAAAAAAAAGCGCAACTAACTTACTAATGTTCGGTTCACCGTTTCTAATGTACATGCTTATTTCGGTATTACGTGTGCCAGTACTTAATCAGCTGATTCAGCGAAGAAGTTTTTCTCGACTCGCGACACGACCCAACCTCTAAATGCCTTCCGGAACATTACTGGAGTTACACTATCCCTTACCACGCGACCCTTTACATGTTGGCAAATATTAAGGCCTAGATGGCCGAGGAAAATGAATTCACTCACGCCACCGGTCTTTACTCGGCGCCACCTTTCTTTTCACGCACCAGATTGATTAGCTAACACCTTCTTATCTCACGGGAATTAGTCTTTTAGATTTTATGAGAGTTGGAAGTGTGCTTTGGTGTGTGTGAAGACAAACGTATTTTAAGTAGGCCTACGTTTAATGTTATACATTTTAAGTTTCTCTAATAATAAGAAACTTCTACTTAAGGTAGGGTGTCAGTTATATGTGTATGTGCTTTCATAACCAGGACATGTTTACCTCACATATCAATACTTCAAACGTAAAACGGATACCCACAAGTTGTATTCAGCAAACAAAATTTTAAACGTGGCAAAGTTATATACCTTCGACTATAATTCAAATAGTAATATTTTAGTTAAAAATACAAAAAATCCGGCAATCTTAAGACATTACATTATCACTGGCTTTAAATATAATAGTATAAGGAGAAAAAATACAAGATATATTTTTCAATTAACTGCAAGCCCGTATAAATATACATGCAACAGTGAAAACCACGAAATAAAATACTTGGTTATCCATTAATAGGACTGGGCTTCTGGCAATTTATAGCAAGAAGATAGGTAAAATAGTTGAAGAGGACCAATATTGTGAGAAAAAACACTTAAGACATGATTCACTATATAAAGTGCATGTCTGGCGACATCCTAAAAGTTGTGGCGTTAGCAAAACAGGGAAGGAGATTTCTGTGAACGGTGGGCTGATAAATAATTATTTAGTTCATAACAATTCTTGAATACATTTAAAGTGTCATAATTTAAGAGGTAAAATTTTAGCAACCAGTTTTCTTAAAAATACAACTTTCAGAGTTTTGAAAATAAATTTCCTATAAATGTTAAGAAATGCTTTATCGTTCTAATACTATTCACTGTTGCGTGAAACACACATAGAAAGGTGACTTTCCACGTATTTGTGTGAAAATATATTTTGGAATATGAAAAGTTCTTAATTTCGGAAAGATGTGTAACGTGCAAATTCCACCAATTATATACCCTTGGATCAGATTGTTAATTGGACATCATCCGTTACAATAGAGATTGAATATATTTCGTCACATTCGACTAAAAAAATAGCAGCAGCTTAAAGTAATACATAAAAACCTTTATGAGTAAAGCTGGGAGAAGTCGAAGGTAAATCATTTCATCTCAGNAAAAAAAAAAAAAAAAAAAAAAAAAAAAAACGGTTTTTGGAATTTCTTCACAAGAGAACTGGAACAGTATGTTTACATTCCTGTAATGTGAGGTGCATATTAAGCATCTTCGTTCTTTGCTTGTGACTACACGAAACCACGCTGCTGGGGTAAGCTGGTGACAACTGCTACTTTCCTGTTCTAAAATGAGACTCTCCTAGCCAGGTCACGTGTTTTCGTCGCAGAGTCAGCCCAGGAAATGAAGCAAAAGGCGGGGAGTTTTCTTCGGAGATTGCTCATTCCACCTTAGAGCAATCGCAGCACAGGAGATCCACCCTTTCTCGAGGTTGTGATTGTGCCTGGAGCAGGCGGCAAGTCACGCTGTTAAGGAATAGCTGACAAGGACTGTTCTCGCTTAAAGGCGGTTCACGGTAAGTTGAGCACTTCGGAAATTTACCTTTAAAAAATATTACTGCCTATAATTACACTCTAAATTTTAATCAGTTAGAATTTCACTATTTAAATCAGTTGACAGCATCTGACTTAATAAACAGTCATGTCAGTCAATTTAACTGACGAATAAGTTAAAAATTCCAGTTTTCCTTAACTCATTGATTCAGTGACATTTCCCACAGATTCGTAAACCATTTCGTTCTCTGTTTTTCAGTGATTTATTTTTTTATTAATGGATCAGTTAAACAAGATGTATCAAATGAAATAACGCATATACTAATAAATTCCTCAATATCTATTTTTATATGTGAGTTTCGTCTTTTGTGATACCATTTTACGAGGCAATATTAACATTCATCTTACATTTAGTTTTCATATAATTGTGATAGCACTCGGTTTGAAGGTTTAAACAGCATTAAATGTGGTGGAGTGAGTGCATTCATACGTACTATTTATTTTAACAGTCCTAATGTTATCAATTAATAAAAAAAAGGACATTCAATTTAAAGCTACATATTTTCCATGAAGAATTATTTTCCCCACACTGCCAACGCTGGTTGGGTATGGGTAACTCGATTGGTAAGGTAACAGTCTGAAAGTGGGATTCTGGGGGTGCAAATCATGGACACCGCGAATTTGTATCCCCCGTTTTTAAATTACGTTAAATTGCACAATATAAAGTGTCTATCGAAAATATGTTTATTTCTCGTAATTATTTCGCTAAATTATATATAAAAAAAAACAATATTTAATTCGCCACAGCAGTTGGCTATCGCTAGAGACCTGAAGATTTCGCGGATTCATTTTAGGACAAACTAGAACTCAAAACACATGCGTTTATGTAACTTAATCCATTGGCCTACGCCGTACTCGGCACTTCCTAGAGAATGCTGGTTCAATCGTCACTGTGACAGCAAGCAACCAATGTGCAGTTGATGTCGGCATATTTGTACATAAGACTGTAGAGTCTAGCTTGCAGGTCATTGAACTCGCGTTTTTTTTCCGGTCTCTAGCTATCACTGATTCAATCAGTGAAATTGTTAGACTGAAACAACTAGTGGTTATCCACCGAGTCTAAGTGTAGCCATTTTCACAGATTCGAGTAGTCGGATTTCACTGCAAATCAGGGGGAAACCATTAATTCGAATTTGGAGTGTGCCTGCACGTATGCTTAAGTACACACTGGCAAGCAGGTCCCCACTTAAGTTGACAGCGAATCATTGCAAGTACTAAAGTTGTATTGCGAGTGTAATTTTTAAATTATTGCCACATAAGTGTTTATTGTTTTATACACTTCCAAGTTCTAATTGGCATACTATTAGCACATTTGCATTATTAAAAATTTCACAGTGTCACTCGGATGGTGCATGAATAAAGTGATCAGTTCATGGCAGTGCTAATATTACACTTTTCCCAAAATGAGAAGGAAAATTATACCTTAAGCAGGGCTTTCAAAATAGCTCATCTAACCGCGTACAGCATTCTTAACATAATATGGTGAATTAAGGGGAATCTATTTATACAAGCTGTTCACAATAAACTGTGCACTTTTGAAAGCTCTGCTTAAGATCTCATTGTAGGCCTATACACATTGTGTATTCTTCCATCATATATAAAATTAACATTACCATGTGTTTGATTGCTTTATTCATGCGACGGTCAAATGAAACTGTAACATTATTAGATAAATAAATTACATTACACTTGTATGCCTTAACGACGGAAAGCAAGATAAATAATTTAAGTATTTACACATGTTTACAGTAACTCTTTTATTCAACATGAAGACGTGGAACTAATTTTCCTCCGTCGTTACCAACTTTACAGGGGGGATGGCAATCAGGGTGTGTGTTAAAATACATGCCGGCAGGGACAGTGGCGTTTTCCAAAGGTCAGATTCAAAGCTGCTCAGTTAGCCGTGAAACCGCCTTTAATTGGAAGTTCTTTGAAATGGCCAAGAGCAATATGCAGCCGGGGATCACATCATGCGATTGCGAAGCCACACGATCGATCCCGGCAGCAGCTTAGCACGTGGGAGCTACATTGTGCGCTGGCGAGTCCTGTCCGTGCTGCTGCCAGGCGATAGCTCCCAGCCAGCCGTCCAGAGAAGTTCGAGACGTGAGCAACAAGAGCTGGAAACAGCGCTCACCAAACAACAATATCGACGATACCTAAGGAAGTTGCACGACAGCGCTTTCCAACATCACCCGTCATTACAAGCTGCGAGGAGGAGAAAGATTTGCCTAGACCGCACATAAACTTACGAAACATTGGGCCATCATCACAGGAATAAAGTCCTTGATACTTCTGTTACGAGCCGTGCAAACTTTCAGTGCATTGGCGGAGAGCTGCGTACGAAGAGAGGGGCTGTCTTGTTACGTCTAAGTCCAGATGAGTAATAATGAAACTAGTATGTGTGATTCAGCAGACAAAATAACAATGTCTGACTTTCTACATATCAGAATTAAGGGCGGAGACTATGTACTTTCTTAATGGGAGCCAACACCTTGAGCTAATTAAAAAATACGCCACAGTCACATGCACAAATGTAGACATAGCTTATATAATATAACGTGTTCACAAGCCTCCTCTCACCCAGTAGCCCTGCCTCAGGCGGGAACCCCGTGCGGATTGTCATTCTCATTACTGCGATGGCGCCACAGAGCTTGAACCAAGGCTGGCCAGCTTCCCTTCTTTCCTGCTCACTGACTTCCCATTCGGGAGGGCCGTGGTTCAATTCCAAATCCAGCAACCCTGACTTAGGTTTTAAGTAGTTTTACGAAATCTCTCCAGGCGTATGCTGGATCGGTTCCTTCATACAAGTCATTGCCGGTTGCATCCCCATTTTTTAAAAATAATCTGAGCCAGGTTCAGTCTCCTCGTCAACGCCACTGCCCGTGAATGCTTACACCACGAAGGCCCACTACTGGATGACTTAGGACCCGATGGCGGAGTTTAGATCGTTATGTCGATCATTTGAAAAAATAATTCTTGGTTAACTTAAGATTTATTCAGTTTCGTTACGTACTACAAAGTAAAATGTACGAAAGACAATTTTTTAAATCAGTTAACCCTGTCCTTTGGTATGAAGCAATTTATTTTACTGTAAAAATACCACCAGAGAACATTTTTTGATTGCTGTAAAGAATGGTAATATTGCCTAAAACAATATGCTTAAAGAAAATTTTTAATAACAGTCAACGTTAATTTTATTAACCTTCCCTTTGAATTAAAACAAGACTTGGTTATTACAAACAAAACAGCTTCCAATTTTTTCCCCCTTTTGCTTTAAAGAAAACCTCTTTACAGTCACTACAATTTTAGTAGGCTGTAAATATAGTGAACTATTTTCCCTAGTTACCTTACAAGACTGCTATAAGTAAGCAAATTGTTTACATTAAAATATGGACAGTAGTAGCTACTGAATTTTTGTCAAAGTATGATTTAAAAAAATTTTTAGTTTAGAAGTGAACCAGTTAAAATATTTGACTACCACAAATGGTTTATCATTAGCACTAGGAAGGAAAAGTAATTGAAGCCAACCTGGATGAAACCTTGAAAATGCTTTATTACGTTAATTATCTCTTATATAGCAAAAATGAATCGGAATGCAATCTCTGTGATGCCAAGAGAAATAATAGACGCATACACACTTTCTTGGAACACACCCGGCTTGCGCAAATGTCAGTAACTACGCCAGCAACTTCAAAGTTTAAGTGAGGCAATTAAATTCATAAGGGTAAATGTTACTAACCTTATACTAAATTGGATACATTTTTATGCACTTTTAGGTTGCCACATTTCTCGTAAAGTTTTAAAAATCCTAAATTTTGTAGCTTGGAAGAACATATAACCACAGAGTCAGAAAACACATTCGCAAAATTGATTCCACTGAATTCTGTGGCATACATATACGCCATCTTTCAAAAACAACATGGGCTGATCATTAAAAAAAAAAACGTTCTAGTACTTTTCTTTTTTTAATCTAATAGTTACACAAGCGTATCTAACGTTTGTGTGTGAAGTACCTTGCGGTGCGTCTGAAATACACGTTTGTAAAGGAAATTGTTGCCAGTTTTAGCTAATTTCTCGTTGTGTAGAAAGGATAAACGACCCACAGAAACGAGAACCAACTCGGAAGTAATCTTTGGTATTGCAGACATTACTTCGATGCCGATCGATGAAGCAGTGGGAAGGCATTTCCAACTTTTACGTCTGAATACATACCGAGCAACTGCACTCCGTTATAAACTTTGGACCTTTAAAATATTAGGACCTCAACATTTCTTTCCTCGGTGTTTGAGTGCCCCGTCACAGCTACGATCACATGGGACATGATAGCCTATAAAAACAAGGCGAAGCGTGCTGCGTTCGATAGTGGGTGGACCTTACGTCGTCTCCCAAAACAAACGATTTTCAAAAAACTGACATACGATCTCATAAAAGGTGAATACGATTTCACGTTATGGCATTCATTCACACTCAAGCAAGTGACACGCCACGCATCATGTGAACTTTCTCGATTGGAATTGCTCCAAGTCTGATTGTTTCCACTTTGCTTGATCTGGAGGTATAACTGGGCGCAGTCGTGAAACTGCTAGATGTGTTGTCTGCTAAGTTTTCAGAGCAATAATAACAGGTGCAGAGTTTCTGTTAGCGAAATTCTGCAACGAAACCCGCACTAATTTAAACAATGTGTTTAAAGTAAGTAAAATAAGACGAAGAAAGTATGCTTTTGTTAGAGAGAAAATTGGCAGACTGGATACGGAGACACAATCCCAAATATGCGAGATAAATTTACGTTAACTTTGCGGCTATGAAGTCTATGGTATGTGTGTGTACACACAAGGTAACTGCAGCACTCTTGTTATCGCCGCCTTTCATTACCCAAGTGTACGTTCCAAGTTGCGAGATATCAGCTACAGTCTCTGTCCACACCCTCCCCAAAACCCTGGTTTTCTATTACACACCATTTCAAATAAGTTGACTAAATTTTGTTGGCAATTATAGAAATGTAGATGGGTCAAAATGTATTCTTCTGCCACAGCTGTCAGTTGTGTGATATGCATGCAAATTAATGTAATTTTTATGGTGCCACTAATGGTTTACCATAACAGAATAAAATTGCCATAAAAAGTTGTGAGCATCTAAACTGAGAATTTCGGCAACGTTGAAATTAGAGTAAATTAAGTTATACCCGCTTTTCTTTGATTTCATGACTAAACAGGCATTACAGCTTTTACCATTCGCTGCTAGATTGGTACTCATTACACTTTTTTCCTACTCACCAATCGAAAAACAATTAAATTTAGCTGCTTTGAGGCAGTTTATGTTCAGCTGTTGAGCCCAGGTGACAGATTGTAGTAAATATGCTCATCATGACCAACATCTCTGAGTTTCAGTTACGCTAAATCCATTTTCTGTTACATTCCTCATCCTAACAACATATGTGTAACTGGTAGACTTTATCCCAGTAATAGTACACTGAAGAGCCAAAAAAACTGGTACACCTGCCTAATATCGTGTAGGGCCCCCCGAGCACGCAGAAGTGCCGCAAGACGACGTGGCATGGACTCGACTAATGTCTGAAGGTATGCAGGAGGCAATTCACACCATGAATCCTGCAGGGCAGCCCACAAATCCTATCTGCACCAATTTGAGAATGGGTTGCACGTCTGTCACGTTTAATGATTCTCGTCAGTCGTCGTTTGTCCCGTTCTTTCACAATCTTTTTCCGGCCGCAGCGATGTCGAAGATGTGATGTTTTACCGGATTCCCGATATTCACGGTACACTCGTGAAATGGTCGTACGCGAACATCTAAATGTTATCGCTACCTCGGAGATGCTATGTCCCATCTCTTGCGCGCCGACTATAACATTACGTTCAAACTAACTTAAATCTTGATAACCTGCCATTGTAGCAGCAGCAACCGATCTAGCTGCCGACCGCATCGCGTTACTCTGATTGGTTCCATACCTCTGTTATTTGCATACGCACGCCTATACTAGTTTTTTTTGGCTCTTGAGTGTATGTTCACAGCATCATTATTCTCTTATAACATCTATATTGTCCATTTCATATAAGTGGGGTAAAATCTGATAGACAATGTGTCCAACCTATACACTATTTAAACAGCAAATGCTCTGGTTTGTAAAGTACTGTATCAGCTGATGAATTGCTGCGGGATGCATGTTGTTAGGTTGGCGATTTAATGACGGTTTTGAAAGAAAATAGTACTCAGAACTAAAAGTTGTAATTTAAAATTTTAATTATACTTACAATATTTATGGTTCAAATTAGGTTTTTAAAGCAATATTAATTTTTTTTTGGTTTTTAGAGAATTGACTTTAAAAACATGTTTAGCAATTATGACAAAGCATGTCGACACGTACGGACAGTAAACGTTTCCAGCCAATGGCTAGCCATGTTTATGTTTACAGTTTTATCATCGTGTTTATACAAGTATTTTGTTGGTGTTGTCGGAATAATTTATCGGTAGTTAATAATTTTTTTTTGCTTTCTTTAAGCATAGTTGGTTGTAGGTACTGTTGTAGTGCGTTCCCTTGAGTGAAATGTAATACTAACCGGCACGTGTTTACTGCTTCGTAAAAATGTTCGTTCCGCCATTTTACTTTTACCGCCGCCAGCAATGAAGCGATACGAATATAATTTACGTATCTAAGTTTAAGTTTGTTGGTTTCAGGAAACGTGTGCAGTGTTGATTTTCCTGAATGATTCTGCAAACAAATTATTTAATGCCAGTGACGAACAAACGTGATTTTAGTAAAGTAAACTTGCAAGGATTTCCATAAAAAAACACGTGTTCAAGAGGTTGCGAAGTTTACAAACAGTAAGTTTTCGTGTTTTGTAAATAACGTATTTGTAAACCGTTACTATAATGATTGAAATGCCAATGGCCTGAAAAAGCTGCACGTTCAACCCTTTTGTAGTGTGTGAACAGTATTTGTTTATTTGCATATGTAGTAAATTCAACGAGTGTAAGGTTAACTTCGGTCAAAGCGCGCGTGTGTGTGTGTGTGTATTGCTGCATCTGTACGAATACGAACAGCGACGTTTGTATCGCGTTTTGTTTTTTCGTTGAAGTTAAAATTTTCTAAACTAACAATAAGTTAAATGTTATTTTTATATGAGTAAAATTTTCCACTGCTCCATCAAAACAATATGCATCTCAAAATGCCACACGCTCGTAAGAACATCAAAACAATGCCATCTCACGAAATACGTTAAACTAAAGGCCTCCCACCCCCTCACTGCTTCCTTTTTCCCCTCGAAATAAAATAAACAGAACCCCAACAAATTTAACTTGGCAATTAAAAAAATAAAACAGGTTGGAAGGCCAATCTTGCTATAATATCCTACATGGATTACCGGACGGAAGTTAGCTAACGCCATTCTTTCAGTGCCTGCCACGACAGGAAACACGAGGTATTATTAGAACAATAGGCTTTCCTCGTTATAACACAGATAATAACACTTTACTTGCATGGACCTTCAACAGTCTTCTATCTACAAGCTTTTACTTGTCAGTTCAGAGGGTGCCGCTGCATACAGGCATAAACAGTCATTTTAAAATTATTTTAGTGTGCATTAAACTCAAACATTTGTTTACAAACGTCTTTTTATTCAGCGACAAAATAGCTGTGGGGGAAGGATACATTGTGGCCGTGCTACTTTTCTAGAACTGTCAAATTTATCCCACTTACATGAAATGGAAAATATTGCTGGTGTATCCGCAACAGTTTTACAGCTGTGTTTGTAAATTAACTTGCAGTTAATTATTTGATTATGGGTTCAATATTGATTACTATGTGATTTTCTTGTAAAATGTTTCTGTGGCATATTTTGTGCTGGCATTAATGCAATTGACTGTTCTGCTGCAGGATGCTACAAATCTCCAAGCATGATTACAAAGAAGAAGGAAGCAAGCAGCGGTAATTTACAACTGTACATTCTCTCTGTGAGAGAACCATCAAACCATTATTTTGTAGTTTCTGATGTCGCAATCATGTCATTGGGAAGAAAATAAAATCCCTTATGTGTGTTAGATATTGTTTAAATTGCATTAAGTGTGCACAACACATATAGCTAGAAGATAATTATATTTGTACAGCTACTGTATCAGTGAGTTGTGTAGCCGAGTTTGTAAATAACTTAATTAGTTAATTAAGGATTTTCATACTGATTTTATGTAATAATGTATCTGAAATAAATATAAAACAACTGCATAATTGTTTTGTACTTTGTGAAATAACAGTATTAAACCACTTTTTTTTACACATTTCTTGAAAAAATAATTTACCAAATGCAGAAATTTTCAAATTTTCAAATTATTTCTATATTAGTATCAAATGGGCCAAAAAACTAGTAAGAAATAAATCGAAATATAAAAATGGGGAGGGGGGGGGGGTTCATATTTTTGCATATGCACTGACATTCCCTTTGTAGTTGATACAAATAACAACTGCTTGTGCATGTAATTTTCAGTTTCTGGAGACATATAAGTGTGTGTATTAATTTTCAAGCTGAAGTGTGCATTAATTTTCAAGCTGAAGATAGTAGTCTGCATGTAAACAATATTTAAAACAAGTATGGCTTAAAGATTTAGTCTGATTTTCAGTTAATAGTGACTGATATGATTATTACTTGTTGTTTAATTTCCAAATAACGCTTTCCAAATATTGTTTGTTAAATTAATTATTATGAATAAGTAGTTCCAAAGAAAGTCGTGATAGTTTGTTAAGTATTCATTCTAAAAATACTTTTTTTATTAATTTAAATAAGGGTTTGAAGTCTGGGCTGTTTGTGCACTTGAGCAATAATTTGTTGTATTTGTAGTCAAACGTTTATGTATCCTTACACAAACTGAAAATGGCATTTATTTCGGAAGTATACAGAACCAAGATTATTTGATGACTATCAATTCATGACTTGTACATAAGCTGTACTTCATGAAAATCTGTGTTACTGGCATAGGTAATTCCTTACTAATCAGTCATATTTGTCTCCATGAGATTACGTGATACAGTATACGCCACATTGTTGTGGTTATTGCAATTGAATCACAAACAACATTCTTCCAAGCCACAAGTACTAGGTTGTACATTAATTGAAAAGTTAACTAAAATACTTTTTCCATCCCTACTTTTTCTGTATGTTTATGATAATTGAATGAACTGAGAATGTCATTCATTTGGCGCTGCAGCAAATTGTGTCAGTTAGGGAAAATTTCTACCATGCTCATACAAAGATATGAATGTCTCCATAAAATTTTTTATTCTGAATGAAAAATTAGTAGGTACAGAATCTTTCAGTTTAATGGTTTTCAAGGAACTCGGTGAAGGGGGGAGGGGGGAGGGAGGGATGTAGTCCTTAAACTGAACAAGTTCTTAAATTGAATGCTGAAAAGTTTATAACTTTTGCTGGGAACAGAAAATTTCCATCATAAAAGTGAAAGTTGTTAAACTGAGAGATTATTTTTAGAGAAAATAACGACGAATGAATGGCTGAAATATTCATTTAGAATGCTGAACCAACTTTCACTCTACAAAGAGTAGCACCGAAATATCGGCGTATTTATAATATGGCTCATGAAATACAACATATCTGACCTTTTGGTGTAAATGCTGGCTAAAAATTCAGTGTAACTGGTACACTGACTGAAAGTTCTCATTTGTGGGTATCACTGGATATAAATTAGATTGATATTAATGGAATTATTACAGTGGCCAAAAGTAAGTTGTGACAGATTGACCACTATCATTGCTGAAAAATTTGTTTCACTGGTCTAAGTGAATGGAGACTCAATTTCTAGTGTAGCTGCTGATTAATTAGACAAAGAGGACTGAAATTCCAGTGAAATTGTTGCATTGATCAAAAATAAGTTATTACTGATTTTCCTGTATTACTACTGACAAATTAAAAACACATGACTAAAATTTCAGCGATTCCACTGAAAATCGGTGATTTCTCACAGATTCGGATTTAGAGTGTAGTTTACCAAATATGAGTATTCAAACTTTTTTTACTCTCTGTAAAATCTGTAAAATGCTGGTTATCAAGTTTACCCTCTGAGCCCTCTATTATATGTAATCAATCTAGGCCGTGGAATTAATACTACATCATATAAATTGTCTGTATGATGTTAATAAAGACTATCGACATTATAATACAACGCATAATTTATCTGTGTAAAAGAAAACGTTCTGTTGAGACCATTTTAGTTACTTTAATTTTGTAATAGTTTAGCACATCGTATAAATGATATTATTGTCTCTCTTAAGGTGTTTGTAAGCATGCGCAATGCTACTTCAACGATTCACTTAAAAATTATATCTTCCATTGTCATATATTATTTCTATGTTTTTCGATGTATTACTGATTTACTAGTTTTATTTTAAAGTTTTTAATAATACTTTTATTTTATACAGCTGTCACCCAAACGAAAAAGCATTTTTGACTGTAATATGCCTCCAAAATTAAGTCTGCTGGAAGAGTTGAACTCATACCGTTACGTTACGTGGTAACTATATATATATATATATATATATATATATATAT